>JANHGO010007765.1:0-52407 GCA_024606505.1 Aquila spilogaster | reverse complement strand
AAAGCGGGGGGGGGGGGGGAATTGCTTTTCTTGATGTGGATGTGATAATTGCTCTAAGTAAACAACCCTTGAATGACCCTTTTTCAGAAGACAGTGCACAGCTGCTGAGCTGAGATGGAGCTACGGGTGCTTTGGTGCACTCAGTCTTATTGAACACAGATGCAGTGGGCCATGTTAGACTGCTCCGAGGTAGGATCCTGCAGCTGCTGCACAGCAAAGTACGTCCAGCTCTTGAGAGCCTCTGCCAGGACTTGAGAAGGGTTGCCTGTCTGAGTACGGGCTGCAGGCAACAGTCCTGCATTGTCCTATCTCTATGCATCTGAGGGCCTGCTGAGCATGGCAAACATCAGTCCCAGCCTATGGTCAGACTTACAGAAGTGTATGATGGGGTAACTGAAACCTCTGATACATCAGTGGGTTTTAAAAGATTGAATGCTTATCCATCTACTTGGTTTGCTGAACTTGCAAACAATAATGCTTTCCCCTCCAGTAAGGAGAGCTGGAAAAATGGATCACAAGTTAAACATCAGTTTATCCTTAAGTGCATAAAAAACTGCCATTTAAAGGTTCATGACTGTGTCTTCTGTTTGGACACCCAAAGGTTATAACTCAACAGTTCAAGTTTTAGCAGTCATCTCGGATGACTGCTTGTGACCTTCAGTTGCGGAGACTACTGCTCAGGGGTTATTTCATTCCTTGTGGTTCTGCAGTTGCCAGCATCTTTGCTGAACTTCAAGCAATGCACTCTTGGGGATCAGAGAGACTACTTGTGAGCTTATCCCTGACAGAAAGACCGCACAAGGGCTGCCATTCTAATAGTATGTCAGCAGTCTCTTGAAATACTGATCAATGATACTATTTTTGTCTAGAGGGCTTGAAGTAATGGCATCTGGCATGCCTGCTAGTCTTGCCTGTCCTTCTCAGCTATGCTGCACCACATGCAATTTGTACACCAGCCTAGCTCAATCACCCAGGAATTTCACCAGGGTTCACTGTTTCTCATTGCTAATAGCAGGAAGTCTGCATCTTTAATTGAAAATTAGAGAGAATTTCAAGAATAGACGAGATACCAAGTGCAGTCTTTCCTGCTGTCCCTGTATTTTGTTTCTGATTCAGCACTGATGTCAGCCACTGAAATAGCAAACCTCATGCAGCTGTGACCTAGCAGGTTCTCTTGCTTTTTGAAATGGCACCCTGAAGTGATTAACTTGCAAAAGCTGTGGCTGAAGGTGACAAATGCCTTATGTTTAACAAAAGAAATTGTGCAGACTGACCTACTTTCAGCTCTACCATTAGCAGAAAAGTCTGCGTAGGCTTTTGTTGTTAGACCTAACTCTAGAAGATGAAGTTGCCCAATACTCTGCCATCACTAATGAGTGTGGATGTTGTCTGGAATTTAGAAAAGAGATCTGGAAGACAACAGGTCAACTTTGGAACTCAGTTTCTCATTGTGTAAAATGGGCATGAATGCTCATTTCATGAGGATGAGACTTGGGTAATAAGCTTTTGTAAAATCTTGAGCCAGGTGAAATTATTTTCCTAATTATTAAAATGATAGAGAAGTTTTAGAATTGAGCTTTCATTCATATATACCCAAAGTATCATTGAGAAACCATGTAATGTGATTTTTTTAAATCACCCCATTGAAACTTTTTTGGACTGCAATAAATTTGGATGTCTTGTAATTATTGTAAAAGGTCTCTGCTTGGTGCTGTGTCAAGCTTGTTAGCAAGAAATGCTGATGCCCACATTCTCACTGATAAATGCTGTAAAGATGTAGTCCTCATAGCCAGGTGGTGATCACAGCACTAATACTCTGAGTGGATGGAGTTTTGTATATGAGTATTTGTGTGCAAGGGTGAATTCATGAGTGTGGAAATGGAGAATTCTCTGTGCAAAGTCTGTTCTTTCTATAATCAAGATGTACACATACTCTTAAATTGTAACTGGTACAGCACATTCTTATGTCTAGGTCTGTTTCAAAAGCCCTTGTGAGAGTGTGTGTGTATACATGTTATATATGTGTATAAGCTGGCTTATGTGTGTACATATATAAAAATAAAAGGCAGAGTTTGAGGCAGAGATCTGATCTGAGTAAAAGAATAGATTGTAATAAAAAATAAATTCCAAAGCATAAAACTATTCCACTCATTCTGTACCAGTAAATAGCTGCTAATGAGAATTGATCCCTCTGATGCTACCAGTTTTACAGCTGCAGAAGCCATTGGCTGTAAGTCCTTGATGGCTGAATGCAAAAAACCCCAATGCAACAGTATTTCAGGACATGTTAAAACAGTTTTTAAATAAACCATTCACATTAACTTAATGTAATTGTTTGATCTGTTACACTTCCCTTCTACCATTTGATTTTATTTCCTACTTGTTGAGATCTGGGTTTTTAGGTTGTTGGGTATTTTTTCAGAGCGAGCTGCTTTGATTTAATGTGAGAATGGTCAAAATGAGACCTCTTTAGTAGCCAGAATTATTTTCTATGTTTTATATCAATTGGTGGGTTTTGTTGTCTCCCAGAATCCGCATTTCCTTCATGGATGCCCTGTTTGCTACAGGTTTTTACCAGTTCTGCCAACGCCTTTGTGAAAGGTTCCTCCAAGACCAGCCACAGTTTCTCTCTCTCCTCTCCGTTATGGGAAAACAGAGGGGTGAATCTGCTTTTTGTGGCCTTGTCTATTGGATTAAGGTTCCTGAACCGATATTACAGGAGACTCTGACAAGTGTTGGGAAATCAGATCGCACTATGGCTTTCAGCTGGATGATTGTATGCTTCTGCAAGAGGCATGTATTTTGCTTGACTCTTGTTGGACATCACATAATGCTTTTTTGTTTTGCAGGAACACAGGGAAAATAATGGTCCCAGCAGTAAAATAAAGGTCATCTTCCTCAACACAATAACTATATAGTGTTTTCTCTTACAAAGAAATTTCTTTCTGTTCTAGGCATAAATGTCTGAAATTATTTATCCTTAAAACAAACAACAATACTCTATGAAAGCTTCAGCTATTTTACAGTAAGTGAAAAAAAAATTTGCAGACGGTTAGATACAAGGCATTCTAAGGTTTTAATTAAAAATAAAGAAGAAACAGTACCATAGCAGTAGAAGAGGTGCTCCTTCTTGGTTAGCCACTGATGAACTGGAAATCCTTGAACCTTGCAAAATGTTGCTGCTTTTCCTGTGATATATTTTGGTGTCTGATATGGACTCTCTCAGCAAGTGTGTTTTGCCGTAAGCTTCAGTGGAGGAAGATGATACTCTATGGGTCTTGTTAAAACTAAAGGAAACAATCTTCTAGGCTTCCATGGGATGAGGCGGGGGGTAATGGGCTAGTGTAATTCTGCTGAATTAATTGAATCAGAAAGACCATTCAGTGTTCACAGGCTCTGGGCCAGTGGAGCTCAGCCATTGTGTGGGAAGGACATATTTAGTCTTTTGTGGGGAGGGGAGCCCAAGGGAGCGGGTGCAATAGTTTCTGCCGCATTGGCTGGCCCCAGAAGAGCTGAACTAAGGGATCAGCCGGGGCAGTCACATTGTGGGCCTGGGGGAAAGTAAAGCACAGAGGATGCTGGTCCTTGCTAAACTTTTCAGTGTTGTTTCAATATACTGTATATGGTATGTGTAAGCATGTAAAAAGGAAGAAGGTGGATGAGTGAAGAGCAAAGCTCTAATTTAAAAATGTAAAAAGTAGGATCGGTTGGAGAGTCTTACATAACTCTTAGGAGTTAGCTATTTTGAAGCTGTTGCCATGGCTGCACTGTCTGTTTGATAGCAACAGTACAGAGCAAGCTGGTATAAGTGTGAAAACCTCTACAAGTGATGTCTGCCTGCAACAGATGCTTTGTGGCTTTTGGTTTTGTAATGATTCAGTATTAAGGAGTTTAATCTTTCTTTTTTTTCTTCTCATTTCATTATTCCATAAAGTGCACCTCCTGAATTGGAATACTTTCTGGGAGGTTCTCAGATCAGAAATAGAGGAGCTGATGCACCAACCTAAGACCAGAGGCACTTCCAGGGGCATATGCGGTAAAGTCAGCAGGTCAGGCCTCCAATTTTCCATTCTGTCAATATCATGTCTTGCTAACAAGGACGCTTTGCATATTGTGATGACATGATTGGTAGAGAGGTCAAAGTAAAATGAAATAAAGTGTATGAATGGTAAGAATGTAGTGCAAATAACTGAAAATTCAGTCATTTTAGATAATGTTTTAATATTTTTTTTTAAGGTTACAGTTTCACTAGCTTCTATTCTGTTCATCCCAAAAGGTAATAGACATTGTGAAGGTGATTAGACAGGACACAGTGAGAAATCTATGAAAACTTACCATGTTTTATGTGGCCAACTCTGAAGTTTATTGTTAATAAAATAAAAAAATAAAAAAAATAGAGAGGCCAAAATCACAGCTGAGCCCTCCCTCTGTAGACCAAGCAGAAAATAAAACTTTGACAAAACCCCATGAGAAATTCTTTAAATCCCTTCCCCTTTTATCTCTGCTTCTTTGCCTGGAAACTAATTCATGCCTATTGGAGTTGAAATTCTGCTGGTCTGTCAGCTAGACAGCATCTGAAAGGAGTGGTGATATTTCAGAACTTCCCATTTGTTTTTTCTTTTGTTGTGCATTACTAAAAGATGATTGGTTTTATCTATTCAAAACTTTGTTGTGTGCCATGAGCATCCCTCTTTGTACTATCAGATTAGCTTTATAGGAGGATCAAAGATAAGTCTTTTTCTGTGATTTTTAGATATTCCAGGTATGGAGAGATCCTTAGCTAATAGAAGAAAGATATTCAGATGGCTCCCCAGAAATTAGGACAAATACGCTAATGCTAATCTTATGCTAGCTAAGTATTTAGCTCTTTTACTCATAAGATTTTAAGATAATGGCTATTAACATTGTCTTGAAATTGTTAATTCACAAAAAAGTGCCAGACTGCGAAGAACTGTGCAGGAACTTGAAGCTGAAATTTGTAGGGGTTTGAAGGTTATTATTGGAAAACATGTATGTGATTTCTAAGCTTTGCCTGTTTCTGTGCTTAAAGAACTTTCTTGGTACTTGTAGAGCAGTGGGGGAGGAAACATTTTGGTTTTGAGGATGTTGAAGGATTATACATTGTTTATCGAAGCTGTTACATATTAGCAAAATGTTTCATTAAATCAAAATTTCTGGTTTTGCATTTGATGACAAAATGCTTTGGCCTGGAAGAGGTCCCTGGTTGTTTTACGAGTGTCATCAGGCAGGCAGCTTAAGCTTGTCTCAGAACCATCAGTACTAGCGAGGAAGTCTGTAGCCAGTCTCACTCTGTCAGGTAGCATAATTTTTGGAAACACTTTCACTGATGAATTAATAGCTTTCTCACCAGAAAGAGGTGCTGTACCATCGTGGTAAAGTATGCGGCCGAGGGGGAAGCCAAGTAGTCACTGTGCTGGAAAACTGCAACCTAGAAATTATTGTTGTGAGTCATTAGATGATTTCATTTGGAAACAGAATAATTATATCTTGTCCCCACCTCTGTTTTACTCAGGATGAAGGACTAGTGTGTTTGACAGCTAGATGACCTTTTAGTGAAGTGTATGGCTGCGTCAATTCTGGCTCAACAATAGAAGGGCATGAATTCATTTAATACTGGTATTATGCCAGAGGTCCTGATATCCCGGCTTGACCTTTGCTTTGGTTTCCATTTGCGTTTCAGTGCTGTGCTTGTAGCCTGTGTGCTGCATAAAAAAACGTGGGACGCATCTCAGCAGCCATGTCAGTGGAGAGATGCTTTCTCATTTCAGTAGACTTTGGACTAAACCTCGATTTAATTAGTTAAGACCAGATATTCCCCAAATTGCCTGATCCATGCATGGCTGTTAGACAGCAGCGAACGTGACAGCTTCCATCAACATGTACTTGAGAAGCATTGATGTATCACTGATTGGAGCATCAGTGGGTCCCGTTTTGTTTGTCTGCTGTACTGTGCAATTATCGATGTACCTCACATGAAATGCCTGGTTTCATTTTAGACTTTGGCTCTTTAATTGCAGCCCACACTGTTATGGTGAAGTCGTGCATTATCCAGCAGGAGATGGGAAAACTGGACATGTGGGGCTCTCCTTAAGAGTATTTTCAGGCAAAATGAGTGCTTATTGGTGAATATTATGTGCCGGTCTTCAGTGAGCCTAACCTGCAGTGAGGAGGAGCATGGCTGTTGGAAGGAAAATAACTACATGTAGAGGAAAGTGAAAGGGAGAATATTGAAGCAAACCATAAAGAAAGATTAAACGTGGAAGAAAGAAGACAAATGAGTACAGGGAGGTGAGAAAATCTGATTTATCCATGTCTCACTGTGACAGCTGCTAAACAGACACTTGAAACAGAGGAAAAGCTCAGAGAAGTTTGTGTTACATTTATTAATATGCCTGTCTTGCATTGTATTCCCTGGCAGAAAAGGTTTGTGGGCATAACTGACTGTGGGGGAGAGGGAGTTAGACTGAAAAGATGTTTGTTTTATTGGAGCAGTCTGCACATCTGCATGCTCGGTACAGCCATAGGCCTTCAGATCTTTGCCCACAAGAGAGTGGTGTTGAGCCATCCACTTCCATACCAGGTACAAGGGTTGAGTTTACAGGTTTTTTAAATGTAAAGTATGTTTTAACCTCGGTGCTAGTTCTGATTCACAAATAAATTTTGAGTTTTCCACCAAATATGCTTTACCCTGAAATGAAAAAATGTAAGCAAATTGGAATTCAAGTGGAGGTTTTAGAGTAGATAAAGAAACTGTGCACATATACTGGCTATTGTATCCATGATATCGTACCTAGCTTATGTGTCCCTGCTTTTTCTCTTTTTACTGGAGGGGAAAAAAAAGAACCACAAAACGACAGACAGACATGAAACAGTTTGAGTCTGATTACAGCCAGGGCTGATCATGGAGTGCTGATGTGGATGCACCATGGCTTCCCAGGTTGTTGTAGATCATAGTCTGCCAGATGGTGTTGGTAGGGCTCTAAGCGTATCTCGTGTTGCCTGTTAAGTTATTAATTAACAGCTGATCAGGAAATTAAGGGAATTATCTGTGTAACTTCCTTACCAAACGGTGCACCTGAAGCCTTTCATGAGCCTGTGAAATGATCTTCATTTAGGATACCTGTATAAATAGTTTAGAGTCTCAAAAGACCGCAGCCTGTAGCAGCTCCTATTGGAAAGGCTGGTAAGTATTGCTTGTCCTTTTCTATTGGAAATAATTGCTTGGGTTTGTGTGGACCACAGAGGTATTTCATGGGGAGTTTAGTTTTCTTGAGTTAGCCAGGTAGAAAAACTGTTTGGAGACAGTGCTGGGGAAAGGAGGCAGCTGGTGCTTCTGACCAGCTCTGTTCAACCTTAGTTCAGTTGTGCTGCACCAAAGCAATACTGTGAGGGGTTTTCTGTGCTGCCTTCTTGAGGAGGCAGGAGAATATCTAGATATGTTGGTGTATGGCTAGTTGTGGCTCTTCAGGTATCTTATGAGAGATATTCTGACAGGTAAGTTTGCCCAAGTTTTTTTGCATGCATTGCTTTCTAAATTAATTATCTACTGAAAATAAATCACTGATAATTATAGTGTTTATATAATATATATGTATGCATATATATTGAATCCTCTGGATGAAGTAACATTAGTACATTACTCCTTCCTTCTATTTTACCTCAAAAGAAAATTCAGCTGTCTTCTGAAGGCTCCTCGTACTGAATTTGGACTGAAATTTTTATGCTCTGAAAAATTAAATCTCAGCACAGCTTTTTTGACTCTAAAAGCTGCCCTTCTCAATTAGAGATCAGTGATGTCCTGAGTCCTTTCAAAATTAACAAGCATCTCTTAAGATGGAGCATAATAATAAATGCATGTGAGCTGATGACGAATATTTTGAAACTGAGCTATCTCCTAAGAGGTTTTTCAGTGAAAAGTCTCAAAAGTGTGGCATATCATTAAAAACATTTAAAAAATCACAGAGGGACTAAGTTAAAAGTCGTCCCATGTGTTCATTTTGGCCTGTTACTTGGTCAGCTCTGCATCTAAAAACAGGTTCAAGAGCCATACAGACTACGTGGTTTCACAGTTTATCTTATGCACTAGACCAGGAGCTCCCAACCACCAATATCTTACTCCATATAGCAGGAGTTCTGTCTACTTGCATATTACAATTCCTTTATTGGTGTTTTCCAATCCTTCAGCAATCTCGACGTGTCAAAACCATATATTGCTTTTTTAAATATTGCTGCTCTTTATTTCTTGATCTATCTTTATTAAATGTTGTACTGAGTGTATTTCTGTGTATGATTTTCATGATGCCTGAGAAGAGAACAAGTGCCAGCCAGGATTCTTCTCGCCTGAATGTATGGACTTGAGTCACACTTATAATGTGCGGGGAGTTGACTCCAAAATGGGCCGAGGCTCTGATGAGGCTGCGTGTGTACTGCTGCTAAATCAGGCTTTCATCTTTCGAGGCATGATGCAGTTAGTGTATTAGGGACTCTCATACTGTCTCTTGAGAGCTGTTGCACTGGGCTGTGTCATGTTTGACCACATTGCCTACATAAGCTGAAATTAAATGTTTAAAAAAAAAGGGAGGGAAATAAACATCTTTCCCAGCTGGGGAACATTTGACTCCCATTGGGGAGGAGCTATTTTAAAGCTCAGACTGAGGGATGGCTATTTTTGCCCTTCAGCCAGACAGACTCAGCTAATGGTCTGTATTGTTCAAAATGCTTTGTTGACCAAATTCTTAAAAAGAAGAAGAAAAAAAGTACAGGGAAAGTCCTTAAACCACCAAGAGGTAGACATGGCTCTAAACTGAAATGATCTTATCTGTACCTGAACCCTTCTGTAGTTTGGGGCTGCAGAGGTGTGCTTCATCTTGCCATATTAAAGGCTGTCTTTGCTTTAATAAGGAGACACAGAGATTGAGGTCAGCATGGATGTTTTAAGGACAATTCTGCTGAAAGCAGTCATGTTGCACAAGTCATGCAATCTTCAAGCATGGCTCAAGAGTTGCTGGTTACTTCGCTTAATTGTTTCAGACACGCAGTGCAGTTAGAGGCTTTTGGGGAAGCGCAACGCAGAAGCAGACAGTTACACAGTGGAGACTGCTGTCCAAATAGCTTTGGATGTTGTTGTGGCTCATCTACCTCGTTGCTGATGTTTGACTGCGTACTTGCCTTAAGACTGCCTGTGTAGATGGATTTAAGTCTCAGGGCCGGAGGTCAAACACATTTCATGTTATGGATGGATGCTGCTTCATTCAGTATTAAACCCTAATGCCACATGAAATGGCTCTGCAGCTGTTTGGGAACACCAAGAAACAAATGTAAGTGGAGAAAAAAGCCATATCTGCTTGTGATGGGGAAGCTGATGTAAAAAGCATGTCAAGACTCACAAAGGAGTTTGTCAAGACTGTTTATTTAGTAAATGCTCTGATCTGTGGTGATGACAAGCAGCAAAGCCTTTGTCCAAAAGGAGACATAAAAATTGTGCAACGTTGCACTGTTCCTTGTTGATTCAGGAACAGTGTGGCCTTAGCCTGGAGTATCAGTGTCTCCCGTCGTGGTCCTGGTTCTGCTGCTAATATTCCATATAGCCTGCAAGTGGCTTATTTCAGCTCTAATGCTGGCTTCCTCTTGCTCAGGAATCAGCAAAAACTAAGTGTGGTTTTGTATAGCTAAACAAGCCCTGCCCTGCTCCTGGGCCCCTCTTACCCTGCCTCCAAGGCAGCATTTCGGGGAGCTTCCCTTGCTGCTGGGAGCTCCGGGAGGGCAGCTCTTTTTCAGGGCTTTTTTCACTCGGTTGAGGGCAGCTAAGCATCGCCCTGGAGCAGGCAGCTGCTCTCAGGGGTTTGCAGGGCACAGGGGGGGTTTTGGCCCACAGCATTGTGCCCCCAGCTTTTGCCCAGGGTGACTGCTCTTCTCTTCCCTCACGTTTTTCCCTTGCTGCATGCATCCTTGACTTTGTGCAATTGCCTTTTCCTCAAACAGAAATAAATACTGAGGAGTGTGTGTTATCTGTGACAGCATGAAGGTCAAGCTCCTATCAAATCTGCCATCTGCGTGTGTGACGTCTCGCTGCTTACAGCCTCCTCTCACACGGCAAAGAAGTGTCTGTGGGTGGGTGGGTGTAACATCTGTTGTTCAGCGAGTGATGGATTTAAAAATACCACTTGTGAATTACCTGATGGGAGCAGTTTTAGAAGGCAGTCCATGCCCCGCACGTTTTTATTTGAAGAGATCTTTATTTCAAACCAAAATGAACTAAACATGAAGGGAACAGGACACTGAGAGGAAATAAATATCTTGTGGACTTGGGCAGCATCAGTGTTGCGGTGGCTGGTTGTTTTCATTGCAGTCCCAATGCCTCTTTGGGGTAGCTCAGGTCACTGGATGTGTACTGGGGAGAGGGGAGCAAAGGGGCAATGAGATGGGGTGAGCTGGGAGGGGAATAAGCAGGCAGCTTGCTTTTCAGAGGGTGACAGGGACCTTCTGGCAAGAAGGGAGGAGTGAGGAGAGAAAAACACTCTTGTCATAAGATGTCCATTGCGTTTAGCTCTCCCAGCACCAGAAATGCACAAGGCATTTACATGGGCTTGTTTCCCCTTTGGGGAAAGGTTTGGGGTTAGTGAAGGCTTGATGTAGTTGAGCTGGTTTAAGATTTGTCTCTGACTGGTCCTCAGTTAATTCCTTGGATTTTTACACAAATCCATCTCACCTCTTTTGTATGTGTTCTAAATTTTTTTTTTTTTTTTTGAGTGAAGGCTTCATGGATGACTCCAGATGGTTGTGTTTACTCTGGACATTCAAGATGTGTCTCACATAGTAAAACTTTGATTTCTATTTATTTAATTTTCTTGTTATTTACTTTTATTTAAAGAGCTTTGTTTGATCATTTCCTTGCCATTGCAGAAACTCCTTGGTAAATTATACAGTACTGTTATAAAAGTGTTTCCATTGCCTTTTGCCTAAATGGAGTAAGGATAAGGGAGTAGAGTGTTCTTTTGATAGGCCTTTTTTATATGTCTGGTTTGGTATATTTTATTAAAAGGGTTTTAGACATCTATCTTTTGATCAAAGACTGGTATTCATTTCCAATTACCCTCCTCTAGTGCTGTAGCAATGACTTCCTGTCTGAACGAGTTATACTAATTTCAGTGCTGAAACACCAAAATTAGCTGTGGGGAGAGGAATTAAATTATAGTTTTACCATAGGATGAGGTGGTGGGAAGAAGGATGTTGCACTTTCTCCCTGCGTGGGCATGGGTGCCTGTCTCCCTGTGCCCAAAGGGAAGCAGGACCCAAACTAGGAGCAAACTGCCCTGTGCAGAGGCACCATCTTGCAGGGAGCTGTGACTGTCTCCTGCCTTCCCCCAGTAATTCAGCTGCTGAGGTCCACGGCCAGAATAAAACAGCCTGTCAGCAGCACCACACATTGTAGAGCAAGATCTCCATGGCTGTTGCATCAGGATGTAATTGTGACAGAAAAGGAAAGAAAGAATAGTAATTTAGAATATTTCTACACGTAAAATTCTCAATAACACCCCTAAAGCCAGAAGCTCCAAGCCCAAGCATCGGTGAGCTGTGCACAGCATGTGCCCATCTCTTGCCCCCCACACCTGTGCCCCTCTGTGCTGCATCCCGCACCTCCATTATGGCAGCATTTCCCTATGCTGTATCACTGCGTTGGAGTTGTGGCTGTAAGTGCCTGGTCAGCTAGAAAAATGGCTGTCATAGCCAAACCGAATACAGCGCATGCTGCAGGCAGGTCAGGAAAAGCTCAGACAGAGCAAGCCTGGCTGGCGTCAGTCCCCAGCCTGCACCGGCTCAGCAGAAAGCTTATGTCTGCCACCAGCAACAGGGATGCTGTGCTGCAGGGCTGCCCTGGTACAATACGCAGCTGGCACAGGCTGCTTTTGCTAATGGATCTGTGCTGGAAAATGGGTTTTCTTGAAAAGCTCACAAAAGTGAGTGTTTTTTGATGATGCCTGTTTGAGTGCACAGTTTGCATTAATGATTGGCCAGCTCTCACTAGCTTTATTTTGGGGTTTGGTTTCATTAAAAGGAAAAAAAAATTGGGAGGAGAATCAAACCAAAACCTTCCTTTATTCCATTTATTTTTCAGTTGTATGATCAAACGTTGGAGGGAATGGAAAGCTTACCTGCTAGAGCACATTAGTCATATGAAGAGATGACGGCTGTGGGCATGGGCAAGATTTGAATGTGGGCTGGGTAGTGAAGTGCTTAAGCCCACAATGCTGAGAGGACTATGGGTGAGATGGATCAGTTTTTGTGATTCTGGCCTGATTTCTTCAGTGAGGAGTGCCAGACTCTGCTGAAGACAGCGGATGCCCTGGCATGTAAGCTGGGGTGATGCTTCCAGGGATCTTCCTGCTCTCTCCCCGGGTGGATGGAGGAAGTCCTTTCATGGCTCTGCACTCTCATTTAGGCTGCTTCTGGAGAGATGCCTGGTGGAAGACAGAGGTGGTGATGCCACTTCCTTACAGAAAGCCCCAAAGTGTACCATGTAATTACATCTGGGCAGAGCAGGGCTGCTCCCGCAGCACAGGCACCTTACAGTTAGCATATGTGACTTGAGAAGGCAGGCAGTGCCAGGGCTTGCATACATTTCAAGAGGCACAAATACTAGAAACCCTCAGGAAAACTTTTGTCAGTGACTTGAGCCCTGAAGATAAAAAAAAAAAAAAAAAAAAAAAAGTTGCAGGGGAGTGTTGTGTACCTGCTCCAGCTGTGGAACCACGCAGGTTGGGAACAGGCAGATGTTCTTGGCCCTGCTTCCCCAGCCAGCACCTTGCCTGCATTTGTTTGCATCAGTCTTCCCTGCTTGGTTATCAAACATATCTCCACATCTTTTTGTTTGTGACCGGTTATGCAGAAGTGTGAATTCTGTGCATGAGGGTAATTGCTTATCCAGTATTCATTTCTTATGAGCATTTTTTTTTTAAGATTTCTGCTTGTATTATCGCCTGTGCAATATTCTTCTATTCATTCAGCATGCAGAAAAAAAAGCATTGTGTGACAAGAGGGGTTTCCATTGGGAATAGTGAAGAGGAAATAGCCTGAATCAAAAGGTTGCGATTAGCACGTGCAATGACACGTACTTAACTCCTTTGAGGTGTACCATTGAATTCAGCTGGAAGTTTAACAGAGTGTGAATATACTTGTCCAGCAGAATTAGTCTGCTGTGTAAGACTTCAGTCTGTCATTTACAGTGTGGTCATTTAAGTTGATTGGTACAGAATTACAAAGAACAAAATGGGGGGGGGGGGGGAGAGAGCTTTATTCATGAATAGATCAAACGAGGAGGAGTGTTAAAGTCATCATGTTGTTGAGAGTGGATGGTTGATCGAGCCCTATAAATGGTATCTGAATTGGGTAAACTGATTCCCGGGGTGAATAAATAGAAAGTCTTCTAAATCTAGCTCTTAAAAGCAGTAAGATTCAATTCCTATTGCAGTCCATGTGAATGTGGAGCAGAAATGCAGATTTCTATCTCAGGATTGAAGGCGGCTGCTGTCAAGTGCTGGGTGATGTTCCTGAGCTGCCTTTTAGTGCACTGGCAGTGCACTGTGCACAGTCTCCATGGGAAATGCACACCAGCGCTTGAGCTGCTGGCCAAGCGCTCATGTGGGTTTGTCACCTACAACCCCACGTGTTGTTTTCAGGAAAAGTATTTCCAGTTAATCATTCCAGGTTTTCCTTTGTCCTTCTGACATTCAAAACACTGCTTCACCCCCCGCCCCGTATTTATCGCTCTTTTAGGAACTAAGGAAAACCAAGAAATATCTCATTGGATTTAATACTTGTTTCTTACTGAAAGCAGTTTAACATAAGCATGTAGATTCCTATATAATGTAGAATAACTTCTATGGGATTTTTATTATATAGATCCTTATACAATATGAAATATCATGAAAGATGTGCCTACAGGACTCATGTAGTAATAGTTAGATCATCAACTAAGTGAAGAGGATTTGCCAAAACATCTGTGAAATGCCTTTAGGGTTTGCTAAGCATTTTGGCATTGGAAATGAGACTGTTCCTGATGAGTTAAATAGGAGAAACACTGCCTTTCTGGCTGGTGAGGGCAGAAGGGCAGTGATGGGCCTCCTTAGCTATTGCAAAGCTGTAGGATTCACACCTGCTAGAGTGTTTGTGGGTAAGCAAGGACCCATCTGGATTCCGCCTTCCTCCTCCTCCTCCGTCCTTCGTACACCAAGGAAGCAGGGAGCTCCAGATTTTCTATTCTCCTGCCTCTTCTGCCCTGAGCATCTTTTTGGGGAAGGTTTGACTCCCTTCTCTGCCATCAGACGAGCAGTTTGGCTGTGTGCAGCACGGGTGCTGTGCTGAATGAGCTCAGCTCAAACGGAAACTCACCCAATGTGTGATGTGGTCCTACAGTTGGGCTTGGGCTGGGTTTTGAACAATGAGGGTTTAATTACTTTGTAAGCACAGGAGGAAATTTGCATATAAAGAAATAAGTCTTCTTGACTGATGGAAAGCACTTCTGCTGTCCCAGAGATTTAATATCTTCTGTCTTGCTTTTATTTTCTGTGGTTGTATTGGTTGAGACTTCTCTGTTTTGGGCTTTTTTGGGGGTTGTTTGGGTTTTGGTAGTCGTTTTTTTGGTTTGCTTTTTGGTTCTTTTTCAGTCTTGTTTTAAAAAGAAAAGGTATTAACATTGTAAAGATTAAAACAAAGATGAGTAAGAGTAAGGAAAGGCACCTTGTCAGCATTAGGGGAGAACATGTCAGCTCAAGTATTTCAGGGATTTAGCTCACTGCAAACTGGACAAGCTTGGAGATACAATTTATCGTCCCAAACCAGACCAAGGGTCTGGTAACCCTCTTTCCAATGGGGCCTGGCACAGGACACATCTGCAAGGAGTCTGCAGACCTTGTCACAACAGATGATGCTTTGACTATGGGGCAGGATATCCACTCACAGGGTTAGTCAGTGATGGGGACCATCTCTCTCTGTTGTTCTCTGATGGAGTTGTGCACTCTGCACCCAGAAGGCTGGCTGAAGGCTGGGCTGCCCCAGCTCACAGCTGCTCAACATCTTCATGGGTTGAAGCTCATAGTGGAAAAAACTGTGCAAACTGGCTTCTGTCCTTTGGAGGTATAAGCCAAATTGCTGCTGGTCTCTTGTTCAGGGCTATGTTGATGGTGTCTGTCCAGCTTTTCCAGACTCCCAGGGGACTGTGGTAATGCTTCCTATCCAGCTACATCGAGCAGTGATAAATTTAGACCAAGTGAGCCATAATGACAGCACACAAACCAGAGGAGTGCTGACCGCCCTCCAGGAGGAGGGTCTGGCTCTCTGTACAGATGTATTCATCCCTCGAGCTGCCAACCCTGTCCTGACCCCTCTGCCCACTCTGGGCAGCCTGTGCCTCTGCACTCATGCAGTCCCTGTTTCATATGATCATTTCAATCAGTTATTTCCTTCTAATGTTTTTTTCCTCTGAAACAAGAAATCAGGGTACTGTGAAACATTTATAGATCTGACAGGTACGCACAGTGCAGCTGGCCAGATTTCATACCTGCAACTTGGAGCAGGTTACCCCAAGCTGCCAGCTGATGTGTGGGCAAAGCTGGCTCCAGCTCATTGCTGTATTTTATTTCCCGAGAGCACTGACATCACACTGCTTTGCTGGTGTCTGGCACAGATCTCTGCGATTCCAGCTGGAGTGGGGGCAAGCGCAGGGAGATGGCTGAAGACGGCTTTTCACATTAGGGCTCTGTTATTGCTCCATTTCCAGCTTGTGATTGACAAATACTTATTGCTCCCACATCCCAAGAGACTGACTTCTGAGCAGGGAATGGTTGTAGAAGATATTGTACTCTGAATGAAATTTTAGGAGCTGTAATTACCCATTGCTGTCACTATGATTACTGCTGTCAGTGCTGAGCTATTGACAGCCCAGCTGCACTGGGGCTGCCCGGTGCCTGTGCCAGCAGTGTCAACACCAGTCCCCGATGTGGGGCAGAGCTGGACGTCTGTCCCTGCCCTTATTTTGACTGAGGGCAGCAAGCTGCAGCGGTGCCTGTGTGCAGGAAGATGTGCTAGATCTGACAGCAGCCAGAGAGAAACCAGGCACCTGGTCCACAGCTGATGAAGTCATGGCCTCCAATTAGTGAATTCAGACAAGTTGGCTGATGAATATCGATTTATAGGACCTGAGGATCTGTTATCACGCATCTGGCAGAGATGGCACAAGGTACCTGCCCAGCCACAACTTGTAGCTGCAATGGGAACAATGTGAATACCAATTATTGCTCCATGCATTTTGCTCCAGCAACAAGTAGAAGCACAAACTGCAAAGTAGCACAGAACACGTACAACACCTGTGAACCTTCATCCAAACAGACTGTCAAGGTGATGTGCTGGTTTTGCGGCTCCCCTGCCCAGAAGAGGCTGGAGCTGTGTGTGTGGAGATGGTAGTGAGGAGGGATGGGGGCTGCAGAGGGACCAACCTTGTCCTGCCCCCAAAAATGTAGGTGCAAGGTGCTGAGCAGGCTCCGTTTGTACTTCCTGGCTGCTGCAGGCATTTGGGAAGAGGCTTTTGCATGTGATGGTTGAGTGTGCCCAAAACCCAGCAGCTGGCAATAGGAGCATACCCAATTATTCACAAGTAACACTTTTGGCTCCTGTAAAAGAAAGGGAGCTGGCACCTATTAGCCAAGCATATTTTGCATCTGGAAAAAGTAATCACATTGTTACTCCCATAGTTGTTTTTAATTTCAAGAGTTAATCACTTCTCTCTGCGTGGAGCCCAGCCTGCAGGCTGGGTCCTTGCTGTCCAGCCCATGTGCCTGCAGCCTCCAGGAGAGATGGGCATGGCCGTACAGGTTTAGTTTTGACAAGTGCCTCTGTGTGGCATTTTCTTCTGAGGGAAAAACATTTGTGAAGAGCCTGGAGCCTGTTGCTCAGAGGAGGGTGGTATAAAAATGCTAGAAATGGAAGTGAAGGGAGCGTGGGGCTGGCATGGGAGGTGGGGAGAGAGGGGTTTTGGGAACTTGCCTTGCATGTGTGTTGGGAAAGAGCATGGTGCATCTCATTGGTAGGACAAGATCAGCACGCTGGTCACCTTCCTTTGACAGCGTCATGGAGACTTCAAAAAGTCTGCGATGCGTTTCAGCCTGAAATAGGGCAAATGATTGGTGCCTTAAAAGTGCTTTTTTCACTGGCTGTAAAGGAAACTCCATGTTAGACACTTAAGGGTGGGTTAATGATCTTACCCCTGTGCCGTCAGGGGACTAGAGGAGAGAGCCGTTGGTCAAGTGCAGGGGCCTAGCATTAGGGGGGGCCCTGTGTGTGTGATTCAAGGCTCCAGGACTCAGGCTCCTATGATGTGTTTTTTTCCAGTGAGGAGAAATTGCATATTTTAAGGGCTTAGCATAAACCAAACTTGTGGACACCTCCACACTGTGAAAAACACAATGGTAACTTCCATCTGCCATATATCGCAGTGTTTGTAACTTTGAGGCTTGCTGCCAGGAAGAGTTGAAATATCAATGCTGTTCTTCAAACACCTAAAATGTTATCATTAGCTACTGCATTATGTGTCACATTAATGCTATGAAGCTCAGGTAATATTTACTCAGACTTCAGGGAACGGGCACAATGCCTTTGCTCAGATCCCTCGCATGTGCGGAGCAGCCAAAGCCAGGCTGCTTCTCCTCTCTGTGGCCACAGCTGCCAGCTGTAGCCTGTCCACTTGCAAAGCAGGTAGCAGTGTGGGAACCTGGCTGGTTTGCAAGGCTGAACACCCTTTTTTTAGAGGAGCAGTGTGGGAATGAATCCTTTGCGATTGGGTGCTGGGTAATTCCTGGTGCTAACGTGGCACATAGTGGGGAAATGAATATTTAGGAGGCAAGGTTTTTCCTGCCTGCTCCCAAACTGAAAATGCAGCACTGCATTGTAGCAGCTGTCGCCAGTAGGCGCTCAGCAAAGGGATTTGGATTTGGATCTGAGCATAAGGCAGGAGCTGGTGTTGAGTGTCTGGGAAAGGGATGAGGATGTATGCCTTGAATCCTGCTCTCGTCCTGGTCTCTCCTGCTCCAGTTCATTCATTGATCTTTTTCCGTTTGATGCTGCTGTCAAACCCATAGGTATAATCGGGAGAGAAGTGCACCAGAAACATAAATACTACAAAAATACCTTGGACTGAAAAAGAAGAGGGAACAGTGTTTTTTTGGAACAATATTAATTTCCTGAGTTTTCAATGCTGAGGTGTCTCAGTTGACGCAGGAGAGCAGCTGTTATGTGCCTCCACCATCAGATTGCTCTCTGCAGTGCCAACTTCTGTCTTGGTTTTGGTGTCTCTAATCCCTCCTGCTGTCTGTGCTCATATCTTTTCTCTGTCCTCATGAGCACTGCACAGTCCAACTTGTCAAACAGAAAAGTGATATTCCTGCATCTTTTTACCAGCCCTGCCAGTCTTCTCATCTCTGACTCAGCCACCTCCTCCCTGGTAGCCTGAGGGTGCCAGCTTTAGCCTGGCCAGGTTCCCCCCATATTCCTTGCCTCACTGCTTCCTGTCCCAGCTATCTGCAGGGACTGAGCATCTCGGGAGAGGAGGACTTGGGGAAATGCACAGTGGCATTTAAAACACCAGTCAGACAGCTGCTTCCCCCACCCTCAGTCCATTTCTGACCTCTGCTGTAACAACAATAATCCTAAATATTACTGTTGTTTTTTGTTTTGGGTTTTTTTTTTAAAAGGTGTATTGTAAGGTTACAATGTGTGAGCTGGGGTCTCCTTTCCTTGCAAAACAAAGGCAAAGCTGCTTGGGTGGTCTGGCTGATGCTGTGGGGTGCTCTCGGGAAGGGATTTGGGGGACAGACCCAGGGCTATTGGAAGTCGCAGGGACTTGGGGTCAGGTTGGGGTGCTGGCAGCGAGTGCTGTTGGGTGCGCTGGTGCCATGGGCATTTTGGGGCCACCAGAGGGGAGGGAGGTGACCTCAGAGCGGGTGGCTGGTGGGGCGGTGAGTGACCTGTGTTATAAAGAAGCTGGGTACGCACACCTTGGTGTTTATCCCCTTCTCGCACAGCGGCGCTTGTATGTATGTAAGGCAGCACTAGGTCTTTGGGGGCTGAGTTAAATGCAGGTTTGACATAAAAAAAACCCCAAACAACAAAACATGGTAATTGTTGGAGGTGCCTAAAAAAGGTTGGCAATGTGAACTCATATCTGGCCAGGGACAGGGGTATAATTTTGTCACAGGTTGAGAGGAAAATACATCCCACGGTATCTGCAGCAGGGGTCGGGTAGGGAAGAAGAGGGAAAACATCTGCTGAAGGTGTGCGCATGCATGAGAGCAAGCAGTTTAATGGTGCCTGTCTCGAGGCCGAGGGGCTGTGGGGAGGGCAGCGGGGCCAGGGCAGCACTGGGGCCTCCCTGCATGGGGGGGCAGGAGGAAGAAGAAAAAAAATGCTTGTCGCACTCGGCACCTGCGTGGTCCTTGCACAGTCCTCACAGGGCAGACACGTGTGGTCCCCTGGCTGGTAATGATGGGGGCAAAAGCCAGGAGATTTTGGAGTATAGAATTAAGCGGGCATCCGCAACAGTAGACTGACGTGTCTGGTTTCACAAGATGCTCTGTTGAGCCGTGGTGGTGTCACAGCACGGGAGATGCTTTCTGGATTCTGTTGTCTGCGGATGATATATCCCAGGCAAATTCAGATAATCTGCAGTTTACAGAACCCTGGCTCAATCTTCACCCTGCTCAAGTTTCCTATAGTCACTGATTTTGCAGCACCAGCATCTCCTGTGAATCCCTGTAAACCTGCAGCCCTCGCCATGTCTCCTGGTCTGTACCCCCACCTCTGGGAATTTGGGTCCCTGCACCAAGGAGCCATTGCAGGTGACTGTGGTTGCAAGGGCTTTACAGCAGGGCAGGCCAGGAGCTGTTTGCTGCTGAAAGTGAACTGTGTTTCGCAGGCTTCCCCTGCCATGGTGGCTACCCGGAGTGGGGCTCTGCTGTGTGAAGGCCTCTTTCTTCTACCCAGGGCAGCAGAAACACCTCCTCCCACCCAGGGAGGACGTGCAAATGCTCCTCACAGCGCATCAATACCGTCATTTACACTTCTCCCCCAATAAAACACTCATAGGCACCCTCCTCCTGGCCCCCTCACCTGTGGCTGTGCCCATCATCTGTGGCTTGGCTGTGGAGAGTACCCAGCTTGCAAAGCAGAGATTCATTGCCTGCTTCAAAGCAACCTATTTGCACATGTGGCATGTTTTTATTAGCAGAGAGGGGGTGTTGCAGGCATGGAGTATTTAGCAATGCCCAAATACAGACAAGGAAGTTGCCTTCCTTCCACCCAGGTTAGGGCAGAGGGAAAAGCTGGGTGTACAGCTGGGACGTGCTGGTCCTGTCCTAAACTGCATGGGCAAAGAGGTGCAGTTGCACTGTGTCAGGGTGCGTGCGTGTGTGCACATGTGGAGGTTTGCAAACTCCCTCTCCCATTACCTGTGAGTGAGTAGGGGCTGTCTGCACTGCTTCCTTACTGCCTTGTTTGGAGTAGATAATTCATGCTACACCAAGAAACCCTAGGGTATATGTGGAGTGTGTATATGTATTCATATATATAATTGAATGTACATGCCCGTGTGTATACATGCCCATACACCTGTGCACGTGTTGCCCATGTTTTCCAGAGCAGCAGTTTCATCCCCCGGCCAGCAGCTGGAAGAAGTGCTGGGGGTGCTACACTCCCTCTGTACAGGGGGTGGGATCCTCCCTGCACACCTCCATTTAGTATTTCCTTTCTCCCTTGTAAGAGTGTCTGTGTGAGCATGAAAATAGATATGTCCTTTCCTCCTAGCACAGCGTTTTGTGCTCCTGCCCCAAGGTGCTGGGGGAGGCTGAGTCCCAGCAGGTGAATGGTCCCACGTGGGTTTCAGAACCCTGGTGCACGGCACAGGGCAAATGCCGCTCCGAAGTGCACGTGTTAGGAGGATGCCATCCCCGGGACGGGGTCTGGTGCTCGGCGTGGGTGACGCTGTAGTTGTTTGTGTGTGTCATGGCGGGAAGTGTGTGAATGGAATAAATTTAGCAGTCAAAACACAGGGCCGGCACAGTTGGTCATTAACTGCCAGCCCATCTCGTCATCCTGCAACCACAAGGAGCTTTTTTAGGGCTGGCGTCCCGGCGGAGGCCGGAGGAAGCGTGGGAGGCCAGTTCCCGGTGACACCTCCACGCGTGGCAGCGCTGGCTGCCGGTGCCATTGGCTGCCCCCTGCCTGGGGCTGGCGCCAGCCAGTGGTTAAATGCCCGTGTGGCCACGCTGGGGCACACAGCCGGGGGCATCCCAACACAGGCAGCCAGCTCGTCCCATCCCGAGCACCAGAAGAGATGTCAGCTTGTACCACACCTCAAGGTAAAGGTTTTGGTTTCTTTGGGTTGCTTTGGCATTGCATGGAGTGAAAAAGGCAACGTCTGGGGACAGGGGTTGTAGATTTCCTTGCAAGTTTTGGTACAAAGCAGGAGAGACTTGTAAGCTGGCATGTAGGTGTTGCTTCGTAAGGGAAGAAATGAGGAGTGTGATACCCTGCTCCAGTGTGTTTTGGGTGCAGGCTGATGTGGAGTGCGGTTAGCGTGCCCCACGGGGATGCAGTGCTGGGCTGCTTAAGAGACTTGGAAAATGAGAGCAGAGCTGGAGGAAATCCCCCTGTTGCTTTACCTGCCTGTGCAGGCAGCAGTGCCACTGGGATGCCAGACTGACCCAGAGACTGCTGGGGATGCAGGTCTCCACAGGGTTATCTTACCAGGGTGCTCCGCTTTGGGATGGCGGGAGGTCTTACAGGGCTGTGGGGACCACACTGGGTGGGAGGCGCAGCTCTGCAGCCAATAGTCTCACGGTGCTGCCCATCTGTGGTGCCAGCTCCCGTCATGGCCACTGAGCTCAGCTGGGTGTTAGGTGACATTACTGCAGGAACAGGGAATTATGGAGGAGCTTTCCCACTCTTTAATGATGCTTAGACAAAAAATCTGCAAGAACATGGCCAGGTATTTCAAATCCCAAACTAAAGGGAAGTTCCTGCACAGGACATGCCAGGAGGTGGCACAAGGACAATCCTTGGCTTGTTGGATGATGTGCCAGGTTGAGCACCATGTGCCGGCACAGCAAGGCTGTATCAGTTGAAAGGGCTTTGTGGGGCCAAGTTATAACCAGGGGCATGTGCAAAGCTTTGCTCTAGCGTGCAAATACTTTGCTTCCTGTTGCAGCCACAGGGACCAAAACTGCCATGAGGGCCACGTTCCTGGTGCTGCTCCTCTGGGCCGTAGCCTGCGCTCACCCCGTAAGTACCCACTGGACAGGTACTCAAACCCCAAACCCCAGCAGTTTCGCCCTGCCAAGGCACATGGATCACTGATCAGATGTTTCCTTGATGTGTTTAGGTGCCTGGCCGTGAGCCCGCCTGCCTCCGTCGCAGCACCCAGCAGGAGGTAAGCCGGGGGGGTGCCCCAGTCCCACAGGTGGCAGCTGCTTGTAGAGCAAGTCTGGGATGGGGAGCCAGCTGGCATCTTTGGACCAGGCACCTGGGGGAAGAGCTGCCACTTCTGCCGGTCTTTGAGCTTTGCCCATCTACTCAGTCTTTTCAAGCTGGGTTGGTTTCACATGATGTTGCCTTGCCTCCCTGTGCACATTCCCAATTCACCTGATGCATTCTGCTGTGTTGGTCCTGAAAAAGGAGTTTCTGTGCTCTGAACCATCATGGTTTGGGCTTTTCTGGGTTGTCCTTTTGTTGGTGGCTACTTTTTTTTGCATCAGCAGAAAAAACTGGAGGGCTGAGGTGTGAGCAATGAAAAAGGCTTGAGCACTTGCATGGCTTAGGAGCGATGTATCATCCCACCGCAGTAACAGTAAACATGCAGTAGTGTTTAATAAACCAAAGCACGTGTCATGTTTTGCCTCCAGGACACAGCAAGTGAAGATTACCTCAACAAGCTGGGCAACCTTCTGGGTGGTGGAGATGGCAGACATCCTCCTGTCAGTGCAGAGAGAGGGGACAATGCCCTTGCCGGGGACCTGGCAGGTGGGAATGCCGTGGGCGAGGAGCTGGGTGAGCATGGTGGCCGAGAGAAGGGAGACAGAGTTGGGGACACTCAGCGCCTGAACTGGGTGGACCACAAGGACACGAGTGCCCAGGATGGGAACAGCCTTGGTTTCCTGGTAAGTGAGCAGAGAGGGGTGTTTTGCTCTGCCAGGAAAGCACACTTAGCCCTAAATCTGGTGTTGGTCAGGGTAGTGCTTGGCCTGCATGGTGACCGGTGCCAATAGTGCCTGTGACTTGCAAGCCTTTGCATTTGTCTTCATTTGTCACCTCCACAGGAGGAGGATGCACCTGATGCTGATGATGGTGACAACAGAGAGCACCATGGCACTGGAGTCAATGGGCTTCCCCCCCACGCTGGCAGGCTCCTGGATGAGGAGGATGACAGTGGGGATGACACCTTTGATGTGAATGGGGAAGAGGAGGGGAGTGAAGGTCCTACTTACATGGCTGGTGCTGATGGGGCAGGTGAACACAACCATGATGCTGGCCGTGGGGACGCCAGGGCTGGCAGAGGGCACGGTGACAGCAGCAGCAGTAGCAGCAGCGAAAGCACTGGGGCGGACCACTGGCAGTACAGGAACTACCTCAGCAGCCGGTATGAGCGGACCTACAGGCAGGGAGGGGGCAGTAGCAGCAGCCAGGAGGAGGAGAGTTACGACTTTGAGGACAAAGCCATGCAGGGTGATGACCCCTCCATCTTTGATGGCCCAGGCAGCAGCTACAAGGGGCGCCGTGCTGGCCCTCATGTGCTGGGGAGCAGCCGAGAGAGTGGCTGGGGGGCTGGCTCTCACCGCTGGGAGGATGGTGACAGCAGGTCCCCAGAGGTGGAGGACACTGACTCAGGAGAAGACAGCCTGTCCACAGAGGACAACAGTCAGTCGGAAGAGCCTGTCACCAGTCAGTCAGAGGAAAAGAGTGCCAGCCGCTCCGAGGAGGACAGCCCCTCCATGGAGGACGACGGCAGCAAGTCCAGGGAGGGCACTGCCGAACAGTCAGACGAAGAGCCAGGAGAGTCCCCGGAGGACATCTCCCAGGAAGTGGTGAGCACGTCGAGCGAGCGCAGTGGTAGCTGGTTCCAGGAAGGGCAGGAGGACCGGGAGTCTGCCGAGGACAGGAGTGCACCATCCGCACCTGACAGTGAGTCTGGGGAAGATGAGGGTGACCAGAGCCAGTCCGCAGAGGACACTGTGGAGCAGTCAAAGGAGGATGAGAATGACTCTGACCCTGATGGGGACATGCCAAGCACATCAGCAGAGAGCCAGAGCGCATCACCGGAAGATGACAGCAGTCAAGAGGATAATGTAGGCGAGGACAGCAGGTCCACAGAGAGCAACAACAGCGAGTCCCAGGAGGACAATGATGATAAGGATGAGAGCCACTCCCAGGAGGACGCCACCCGTGAGTCCAGCAGCCACGGGGATGACAGCTCGCTGCAGAGCCTGGAGAGCAGGAGCCGCAAACGGCGGCCGGGTGCCTACCACAACAAGCCTGCTGCTGAGTACGATGACAACGACTGCCAGGATGGGTACTGACGTGTGCCTCACAGCCTCGTCGGTGCTGGGGGGTGCGGGGGGAGGAGGGGTTTAATTTATTTGCTATATAGCCTGGTTGACTTCTTTCTGAGAAGATGCTGTGGACAAAACGGAGGCAGGTTTGCCAGGGCTCAACCTGGGCACAACTACACAGGGTGCAAAGTGGGAGGTGATGCCAGACACAGGGGAAAATGCCAAACCACAGCAAGAAAAACCATTTCCTATACCAAACCAGAGAGCAGCTAAGAGCTGTGAGTGCCAGCAGGGTGATGCTGCCCGCTTGCCACAAGGGCCCAGTGGTGGCTCGGCTCTCCGGGAGCCATGCCTGAGCATGCTGGGCAGAAAGATCCCTGTGTTCACCTCTTGTATTTACCTACCACTGCCCTAAAAGCATCTGCCCAGACTCCAATGGGAGCTTTCTGTTAGCTCTGTGTCCTGCACATAAGCAGCAAAAGCTACAGCTGGTATGCACACGCGGTGCGTGGGCTCAGCGGTGTGTGAAGTACCACTTCAGAATGGGATGTATGTAATATTTTGTAAGAAATGTACAGAAAACATTATATTGTACCCTTTTTGCACTTGTATTTCAAAGCTGAAATGCACCCTGTTGATTTCTTTAATTACCATTAAAACCAACAAACTCCACAATGATGTGGTTTGAGGTGTTGCTGTTTTTGTCTCCTGGGGGAGTCGGGTGCTGCGATTTGGGATTGGACTGGAGGGAGCAGGGAGCAAAGGGCAGGCTGTTTGCATGGGGAGCCGCAGCATGCTGGGGTGAGGGGGAAAGCAGAGGCTGAGGGGTGTTCCCAGCCCCCTATTTCCAGGCACCTGAAGGGCCACCCCTGCCCCTAGCTGCCCCAGCAGTGACGTTGAAAAGCTGGCTAATGACCCCAGCAAGCTGGGCCTGGGGCTTTGCTATATTATGGCCATCACCTGCTGCAGTGTGAGCAAGGGTTGTTCTGCTCTTCCTGAGGTGCTGGAAAGGAGATGCCCCAGGGCATGGGGGCTCTCCCAGACCACTGGTTCTGGGTGCCCACAGTGGCCCCTGGTGCCAGGTGCCCTGCAGCAGAGACGCAGGTGAGCAGGGCAAAAGGGGTTATTGTGGGCTGGTACATCATGGGTAAAGCCTCTTTTACTCAGTGTGCCTTTTATTTTTTTTTTCTCCTACCAGCAAGCAAGTAAACAACACATTATTTTTTTAAAATCCCATCCAGGCCCTTCTTTCTTGTTCATGTGTGTATGACGAGCTGTACAGCATGGGTATCAATGCTGACGGAGGAAGCTGCGGGCTGTTGTGTAGCTGCACAGTTTTACAGTATGGAGTTGTGGCTCTGCAGGGGACAGTCTCCAAGGGGTCAGTGCGAGTGGGTGCATGCCTTTCAGCTGCCTGGGGTCAGTGGTGTCATTGCTGGGCATTGCAATACTGAATTCAAGAACCAGTAAAGAAATTAAATAATTTTTTACTACTTATAGCAAAACTGCACTTAATTTGTAGACTCTTACCACCACTACAAAAGCTGGGAGCTGAACAGCTGCTGGTTTTAGTGGACTTTATGTTTTAATTTCTGCCTTGTGTAACGTTTTTCTGCTTGATCAGCTCTGAAAAGTGCAGCTTCCCCATGCTGCTGCCCTGGGAACAATCCTCTTTCCTGACCCTGCCTCCTTCACCCCACTGGTCCCCACTTCACAGTGGATACCTCGGCTGTGATTTGCCCTGTATTTTTTTGGACCTCTTCCATTCGTTGCCTGAGGAGTTGGGGTGCTGTGATGGTGATGATGCCTGTCAGGGTTGTAGGTACAAAAAAGCTGGTGCACAGCCCCATCGCTGGGGTGAAAGACGGCAAGCACGGGTTTGGCTGCAGCCCGGAGGTGCAAAAAGGGCTGTGTGACAGCCGCCGCTTTGGTTTAAAATTGTAGTAATGATGTGTTTGCCGGCTCCTCTGCATGGCAGTGCCAACTCTCCCATCTCCAGTGAGCAGTGCTGCTGCTCCGGCAGCGGGGACATTCCGGGGTGCCGGCTCTGCCGCGGGGCTGGCTCGCATCCCCGGGGCCATCAGAAGTGGTGTTTGCCTGGGGACAGCTGTTGGGCATGGGGATCAGGAGGTGTTTTTTTCGGGTCCATCCGGGAAAGCGAGGGCTGCCCCACAGCTCTGTGGTGAGCCCAGCCTGTGAGTAGGACGGCCAAGAGGTGGCAAGGGGTGGGATTGAACGGGCTCTGTGAAACTGCTTCTTGCAGTTTGTGCGTGACCCTCTGTCCACCCTCATCCTTGTGCGAGTGGCACTGGGGTGAGCGGCAGTGTGGCACAGCTGGGGAGGGGGCTGATGCCTTTGCCCCCTCCCCAAAGGGGACAACGAGTGCTTGTCCTCCTTGTTTCGTGCACAGAGAGAAAAACTGGGTTGATTTGGCTTTAGTTTGAGCGCCAGGGGGGTGTTCCTTGCAAACAGGGCATGTGGCACCCTGCTGCACCCTGTGCTGGATGGATAGCTGGCTGCACTCCCACTGCACGTGGGTCCCCTTCGCATGCCTTCCCAGGGATGTGCTGCGGTTGCACGCACGTCCCCGCCAGCAACGCCTGAAATTTGCCTCCCGCTGGCTGGCTGCTCCCCAAAGGCCAGGGATCCAGTGCCAGAGCTGGCTGCTGCCTGCCGGTCCTGCCAGGACAGCTTCCCGCAGGACTGTCCCTGCCAGGCACCATGGTGGGGGGGAAACTCAGCCCTTGGTTGGGGAAACCTCCCGCCTGGCTGCAGGGAGCCACTTGTGTTGGCCCTGTGCGGGGATGTGCCCAGCACCTGGCAGCACATGTCTGCGAGGATGGACGGGTTTTTGGGGACACTGGTGGCACTGGGCTGTCCCCTTCAATTGCTGTTCATCCGTGTGCGAGCAGGGGATCCCGCTTGCCATCTGGAGGGGCTTGGTGGCAGGCAGCACTTCACAGGGTGAGGTTTTGGCTGGCCAGAGATAGTGTGGGCAAAAGATGCTCGCATTGAGGGTTTTAAGACATTTTTAGCAGCAGTCTGTGTGTTTGGGTTTTGTAGCATGCGCCTGTGCGCAGTGAGCATCTGAGGGGAGTACTCCCATTCTCTGCTGTAGGGAAGGCAAGAAAAGCAGCTGGGAAAGTTGACTGCAGGCTCTGCCACCGCTGGAGGTGTTCCTGCATCCCGTTTCGGGCTGATTGTGCAATGAAGTTGTAAGGGGCAGCTTGCGCAGTGGGTTAGGCAAGGATAAAAAATGGCCATGTCAACGTATGCATTTTTCTTATCCACCCACATGGCATTTTTTGTGCGTTGGGGGTGGCCTCTAGAGCTGAACGCGGTGATTTACCCAGGAATCAGCACTGGGGTTTAAAGCAGATATTTTTGCTTGCATTCAGGTTTGTGGAAACACAAGTCTGCATCATCTTAAAAGAAAGGTTTCTTGTTTATATTTTTGTCCTTTCCAAGAAGAAAAAAATCTATTTTTAATAAGTAGCCAGTGTGGCCAAAGCAGCGGGAGGGAGCAGCGCCAAGCCCAGCTACAGCTGCTGGACTTGGGGCGGCCACAGCACGCAGGCTGCATTTATTCAACCCCCTTATTTTCCTGGCTTTGGTGGGAGAAACAGAGAGACCCTCATGACCCACAGAGCACCTCTCCATCCAGCAGCAGCATTTTTTGCAGCACAGCCAAGCGCCTTGAGCTTCCCATGTTGGGCTGAGCACCACAGCCGGCTGCAGGGCTTCTCCTTGGCCCCTGATTGTCTTTAGCAAAATGGGAATAACTCTGGAAGAAACAGTCCGATGGGATTGTCTCTTCTGTGCCCCTTGTGATGGATTTCTATGACAGGAACTGCTCCTTGCCAAGTATGTGGCGAGGCCAGGAGAATTTGATTGTGTTTCTCTGCCCTTTTCAATGGGAAGGAAATTCCGTCAGAATTTCCATCAGAAAAACCTCTGACAGAATTGCTGCTGCCATCAAGGTGAACAAAAGACATGTCTCAACCATGGGAAAACAGCATCTGACTGCAGTGAAACCCCAAAATATTACAACCTTTTGAATGCTCTAAGGAAATTTTTCTTCCGGCTCCCTTTACTGCCATGCACTTCAATGGGAAATAACTCCTCCCCCGCCCTGCCCCCTCCTCAGCCCAGCTCAGCCATGTCCTGGGAGTTTTGTCGTCCTCCCCAGCACTGTCCCAAGGAGTCAAGCATACAGGATGGCATGTGAAGTGCAAGCATTAGCATCCACCTGTACTGTGCCCCCAAACTTGCTACGGAGACCTTAAAGCTGCAGAGTGAGCAGGTGGTTTGCAGTTCAGTTTTTTCTGTTTTCACACACTGAAATACAAAGCTGCAAAGAGCTGGTGATTTGTGTTAGCAGAACGCATGAAGTTTCTGAAAACAGGAGCTGAACCTGCAACTGGGGAGCGGAGGCAGCACCTGCCCTCTGCTGTTCCAGGCCTAATGCCGTTTCACCTGCAGAGCAAAAAGTATGTTCGTTATAGTGTGAAAACTTTCAAAGCCTTCTTTTTGGAAAATAAAATGAGTGCCTGAGTGTTAAGGTATTTATTGCAACAGACATGTACGTGTCTGTGTATATATGGATACATACACAAGTGTTGTGCAACTCATGTATGTACAAAATAACAAATAACCAGTACAAGTGCAGCAGTTCCCTGCTGACACACAGCCTCTGTTACATATGGCAAATTTTTAAGCCCAAACGTGGGGTTTTTTGCAGGTTCAAGCAGCGTGTGCAGTGGCGGGGAGGTAGGCAGTCATCACCAGTGCAGTGCTGGGAGCAGCATGCCTCCACACCATCCAGATGTCTGACTGTCCGGGGACACTGATTTGACTTTCGCAGAGAGCTCAATACCTGAGCTGAGTGTGCAGGTTGTTGGTGGGTGCCTCTGCAGTGAACCCAGGGTGTCTGCCTGCTCTCCTCCCAAAAATGGAGCCTTTTGGGGGGTTTATTTGGTTTTTTTCCTCCTGTTTCTGTCATGTGGCTGTGTTTGAGGGCTCTCACTTGTGGATGGAGGCAGCAGACTGGTGGTGGGACCAGTCCTGGTAACTTATTCTACTTGGTGCACAGTTCCTTCCTCCTGAAAAAAAATAAAACAAGCAAAAAACCAGAGGAAATTTGATATACAGATATTGCTCAAACGTGTGAGGATCTGGGTGGTGGCGGCGAGTGCTGGGTTTTGTGATAATGCTGTGACCTTGCCTCAGTGATTTGCTGGGTTTCTGCTCCCCAGAGTTCAGGCTGCCTCAAAGTGCTGGCATAACAGAGCTACTCGTGGCCTGTGTTTTGCCAGGTATGTAAATAGCATTAATTTCCTTTATCTGGTTTCCTGCCTCAGAGAAAAAGGAAAATCGTATTAAATGTTTAGTTACAGAGGGCCAATATACAAAGGTTGTGTACTGATAACTGAGGTTGATATGTCGTGCATTTTAGGTGTTCTCCCCTCCTGCTTTTATTCTAAAATCGACTGCTTGCAAAAAAATAGCAAGCTGCATGGCCAGCTGATGTTGGTTTGCATTTGGGTTTGTGCTGTGAGAGGTAAGGGGGATTGGAGATGGATCCTTTATTCTTATGCTGTTGGTGGTACACCCTCTCCTTGCTCATCACTTTGCTCCCCAGTTCGTGGCCGTGGCACACACACTCCTGTCCCTGACAGCATGCAGGGAGATGTGGGAGCCGGGGCAAGCTCTGCCTCCAGTGCCTCCCCCCCGCCATTTTGAAGGTGCCCTGGCCACTGTGCTGCATAGCAGGGGTGCCCCTTTCCCTGCCTGCAGCAGCACCTTGGCCTCTCCCCACCATGCTCAAAGTGTCCTTCTGGTTTTGTTTTCTTTACTTATTTTTGGCCCTGAGGTTTCATTCAAGAATAGCTCCAGGGCGTGGAAATAGGACAGTGTAGCCCCGACCACAGCCTCGGCCCTGCGGTGGACCCGGGCAGGACCGGAGCACGCTGCTCTCCTCATTTACCACCCTGCAAAATAATAATTAAATTTGGACACAGGAGCCATGTCAGCCTGCACCAGACAGGGATGCTCTGACCATGAGGTCTTCACGGGCTTGGGCAGTTGCATTAAAACCATATGCAGTGCCCCTGCTGGGCCATGCTGGGTGGAAGCCCACCCAGTTGCGGTGCAAAGCTGGTGCCAGCGGTTGGTGCGAACCCCATCAGCGGGTCATGGGACTGACGGCGGGGCTTGAGTGCAGCAGCAGCTGCCTGGGGGGTTCATCGCTGTCTGCTGTGCAAGGTCAGCGATGCGCCCATGCAGGGCTTGGGGAGCAGGCTGCCTGCGTAACCCCCAGCTTACTCACCAAAGCATGTAATGAGGAACATGGCATCATACTTGTACAAGTTAAATAACTGATGGGAGTGCAGAAGGGAAACCATTGCATTTGCACATGTGGACTACATGCTGCATGTCTGCCTCGTCGTCTCAACATGCTCCCAAAAAATGGGGTTTTGCTGCTGTCACCTGTTGGCACATCCCCTGGAGGCAAGCGAGCTGTTCCGTGTTTTGTTTCCAGCTGTTTATCTACAAAGGTGAGATAATTTTCATGAAGCTGTCAGATCCTGAGATCACTTTTAATAACAGATACCAAACACTGCTTTGGGCAAATGGGTGACCTTTCCAAGCCCTGCTCCCTTGGAGAGCCAGAGTTCTTGCAAAAGCATTAAGAGATCAATGCTCCAACCCTGAGATGTGATGCTTTTAAATTTTTTTTTTTTTTTTTTTTTTTTTTCCAAAATGGAAGCATTTTGGATGCGTTTGGACGACTTCCCTGCTGGTGTCCCTGCATGGTGCTGGGAGGTTGCCGCTGCTGGTGGCCTGCCCAGGCAGTACCCGGTCTCCGGCCCAGGAGCTAAACATAGGTGCCGGCTGCGCGAGTCACTTCAGCACATGTTAATTATCCTGGTGCTTTTTAGGGATCTTGGGTGAAATATGCGTTTTTATAGTCAGTTTTCTTTTTTTAAGCAGCCTGGAGCCCTTTAATTACATTAAAAATTGCCTCCCACCAGCACTCTCTGTTCCTCAGCCCTGATGAAATTTAAGCTCAAAGCTGGACACATGCTCACTGCTCTCCTGTGCAGGGCAGCCCGTGATGGTGTGGGGCAGTGGGAAGCAAAGCTGTCTCTGTCCTGTGCCCCCTGTATCACCCCCGGCAGGACAGCACCTCCAGCCACCCCAGCCCCTGGCTGGGGGGGTGCCAGGTCCCTCACGATGCTGGTGTCTCTCTTTACTGGAGGCTGCTGTGTTGGCATCGGAAAACTGCATGGCTTCCTTTTTTTTTTTCTTTTCTCTTTTTTTTTGTGTGTGGGTTTTCCTGGCCTGGGGCGCCAGCTGAAAGCCACGGCCAGCTCCAGGCCTCCCTTGTAATTATGGCTCCTCACAGTGACACAACGGGCTTTGAAGCCCATGGGGCAGGCGCAGCTGCGCAGTGCAGCCCCAGGGTTTGCATGGCGGGGACGCAGCCCAGATTGCTGCCAAGGCTGCTGGACCCCTGGGGGGCTGCAAGGGACCTCTCCCTCCCCAAAAGCATGCAATGTGCATGGCGTTTCATCAGCAGTTAGCAACTCCCCACAAAGTACCTGTTGATGTGGTGATGAGCAAGGAGACAAAATAACAACAACAAAAACCAGCTTTGTCTTTCTGGTCCTAACCTGGGAAATTGGTTAACTGGAAATCCTTTGCTTCCCAATCAAATTCAGGCTCAAACTGGGCTCCCCTGGATGTGGGTGAGGCTTTCAGCAAGCGCAGCCCCCAGTTTTGAGCAGAAACATGAGCGTTCAGGTCTTTCACTGCAAAGTGGATTTTTCTGCCCTAAATAACCATAGTTTTATCACTGGCTAACCTGTGTATCATCAACCTGCTTGAAGGCAGGCATTTTCCAGCCCTGCTGTTCCCTCTCTGAGGGTTGTAGACCTGATTGATTGCATCGGGTGGGATTTGCAATTCTCCTCGCCCCTGTGGAAACTAAAGCTGCATTTCGCGAAGAATCACTCCCCTGAGCTGCTGCAGCCCAGGCACATGCAGGAGTGGCAAGGGGACTTTGCTGATGAGTGTAAGAAAAATCTGGGAAAGAGGGAGCAGAGGTGCACTGAGGAGCTGGGCAGCTGAAATCCCAGTGGGAAACGATAAATACAGGGAAAGGAGAAAGGATGTCCCTGCAGAGGTGCATGTAGGGGGGCAGCTGCAGCACCCGTGTGCCCCCATCCCCTGCTGTCAGGTGCAGGACAAGAGGGGTGGGCTCTGACCACTGGCTGTATCCTGCCACCAAGGTCCCTGCTGAGCTTTGGATGACCATGAGGGTGTGGTTTTTGCATTTTTTTGCCCCAGGCTGTTATTCTGCTTTGCTGGGGTTGTGTACAGAGCTGCCAGATTTCAGCTGGGCAATACCTGATTTTGGAGAGTGAGGGGCCGGCCCGGCCCCTGCGTGGATCTGTGTGGTTCAGGGGGCACAAGAAACAAAGCAGACGTGCATTTTGTAGCATTGTTGTGGCAGAAACGGCTCTCAAAGGAGGATTGGTGACACCTGTATCCGAGTCCCCTTTTCTTTCCCTGCCCTTCCCAAGGCCCGTTTCACCTCTGCAGGCAGCCTGTAGAGGGATTTGTTTGGATTTAGCCTTTTTTTGTCTAATGGCTATGCCCAAGTGACTGTGGAGCTGGGCCTTTGAGGTTGGTCTTTTTTGTCTTCTTGAAAAAACAGTGACAGAATTTCCCCAAAAGGGAGGTAGACACCCCCCGAGAACAGATTTCCCAATATTTATTTTAATTTAAACCCAGAGTGTTATTATACCCTCTGGCCTCCCGGCCGTTCCTCTGAGGCCAGACCCTCAATTAAGTGGCGTGGTGCAAACCTCCCCGGGTTTGGCAGCGGCGCGGGGTGCTATGTTTGTGCACCAAATCTGCCGGCATTGAAGTTTGGGGGTTTTCTGGCACACGCTGCCGGGCTGGCGTCACTCTGGGCAGGGCGGCGACTGGCTTGGGAGGGGGCAAAAATAGACCTTATATCCCAGCAGGGCAGCGGCAGGAGGAAATCTGTGCCGGCTGACTCCACGGGTAGCCATCGGTGCTGTGGCAGGGTAAGCTTGCTGCTGCTTTTCCCAGCCAGGTTGTGCATTGCCATCTGCTTTTTGCAGGGGAATGGGGGGCTCAGCTTGCTGGCAGGGCTGGATGCTGCTTTTAGCCCTTTCCTGGGTCTGTGGCTTCTTGAAGCTCTCAGATGGAGGGGATGAGCATCCAGAGCTTTGCTGCATGGCCAGGGAAGCTAGCTTGTAGCCAGTTGTTTTCTAGCCTGAGTTAAACAAAGATGGAGAAACTTCAAGTGCAAATAAATATAATAACCCCCCCCAAACCTCAGCACAGCTGATGGTGGGTTTAGCTGGAACAAGGGTAGGAAAAAGGAAGATTAGTAGGCCTGACTGAGCCTGGGGGCATGCCAGGAGCATCCCTCCCTGGGGGCAAGCTGGGACACTGCAGGAAGGGTCGGGCGTGCTCCTTGCTGGGGCTGGGATGGAGGAGGGCAAGCCAAGTTTTGGTGCTTAGGGGGTGCATCTTGGACATGCCCAGAGCCAAGCCTCCCCCCTGGATATGCCTACGGGGGTCTCCTTGCATTACTTGCTGCTATTTTTGTCAATGGCAGACTGTGGAAGCCGGTTATATTCATTTATTTGTTTGCTTATTTATTTTTCCTCAATGACGTTAAACTCTCTGTGGTGTAATTCCCAGCGGCGTTGCTCCCTGGGCAGAGCCAGAGCAGGTTGCAGGGCTCTGGGAGGGTGGCCACTGTTGCATCTCCAACGGGAGGTGTCCCCACTCACTTGCAGGCGATGGGGAAGTAGGGGCAAGTAGTCCTGCTCAGGGAAAGCAATGTGTCCACTAATGGGTGAAACTTGCTCTTCTGGTATTTTGGGGCTTCTTGCAAATCCAAAATGTATTCATGGAATTTGAGGCAGATCTGTCAAAAAAAAGGAGGACTTGCGTCTCCGGAGGGGTTGGGTGACCCCATCGAGAGGAGACTGGAGGTCAGCCTTTCTTCTCCCCGCTCACCCATGTGGACACAAACACCTGTAAGATTCAGGGAAGTGATGGTGCTTTCTAGCTGAAAAGCAAGGCCTCACTGTGTTTCGCTGTTCCTAGAGAAAGCAGCCATGAGGACCGCCCTGGTCTTCGCCTGCCTGGTGGGTATGGCGTGTGCCTTCTCGGTGAGTTCCGGGCAGTGGGGGGACCCCCCGGCCTCGCCGGGGCTGGTGTGGGTCGCGTGCCAACTCAGCCTTTCCCCCAGGTCAAGAGCCGGCTGTGGCGAGCCAAGTCGGATAACTCGGACGAAAACGCGGTAGGGTCTCCCCCCACCCCGTGTGCCCAGCCCCACCCAGTGCTGGCCTTGAGGACGAGGATGTTTCAGTCACTCCTGTACCCAAGCCCACAGGCTGATGGGATTTACCCCCTTCTTCTCCTGGTAGGTGTTCAAGAACAGGCACCGGTATTACCTGTACAGATATGTCTACGTGCATCCCCTGCAGCAACGGTACCAGGTGGGTGCTTCAGAAGGGTTGCTGATGCTTCGCTGCTCACCAAATGCAGAGATATCAGCCCAAATGAGACAGAGGCATGTTCTGTGCCCCATCTGCCACTGGCCTGTAGGGCTGAGCTAAGACCGTTGTGCTCATGACACCAATGGAGGCCCACCAGCCCTGCTACAGCTTGGTTTTCCCTCTTCTTAGGGCACTGACTCATCAGAGGAAGAGGGGGATGGCTCGGAGGAGGAGGAGGAGGAAGCGGGGGTGAGTATGGCAAACCAGCAGCCTGCAAAACAAATATGGGAATTTGGGAACTTTCTTTGGGTTTGTAGTGTCTGCTCATCAGCATTTGTGGCTGCTGACCGCCCACAGCCTTGCACTCTGGATGTGACTGGATTTTCTACTCTGGGCTTTATTTTATTATTTTTTGTATATTTTTTCCTTTTTCTTCTTTTTTTAAAGAGGATGGGCAGGGAATGCACCAAACAACCCTGAGACAAACTTTCTGGGTTTCCATTTTCAGGTGGCTCAGAAAGGAGCAGGACAGTCCAAAGGGCAGAAGCAGGGGTGCTCACCTGCAAGGCAAAAGGCACTGTTAGGGACTCCTCTTACTTTCCCCTTTCAGGGTGCGTTCCCTCCAGAGTGCTGATAAAATTGCTATGGCAAATACGGTTATGCTCTGCATGGGTGCGTGTGGAGGGACACAAACTGACACTGTATTGGAAATTGCATGTTCGTACCAGCCCAGCTGGTAATGCTGTTCCTGTCTGCTGGGTCAACATGAGCTCAGGCACTGCTGCATTTTGCAAGAGTCATCCAGGTCCAAAATTAAATGCCAGGGATTACGAAGATCTCTTGTGCCTCACCGGGCTGCAAATGCTCAAAAATAATCCAGTGGTCTCAGGCACACAGGTGCTTTGAGACAGGGATCTGGCATGCTTGGAAACCTATGTGTCAGGTCTGATCACATCTCTTTTTTTTTTTTTAATTTAATGATTTAAATGCTAATTTCAGGGGTCTTTTTAACAGGAGTGTAAGCCTGGGCATCTGGTCCTAAAACCCCCTTTGGAGGCCCGCCTGGGGCTGGGATGCAGCATGAGGTGGCCTTGTCCCCCAGGCGCCTCTGCCAGCCCTGGCACCTCCCTGCAATTTGCCGCTTTCTGCCTGTTGTTCTCCCCTACTACTGCGATCACTAGGGATAACTTTGAGTAGTGGGATGAGACAGCCAAAAGGGGAATTTCATTCCCAAGGAAGAAATTAAGTGACATGCAGGAATGCTACTGCTGTTTGAGGCTGCCCCTTTTGCTTCAAGAGCACCAGAGCAGTGGCCATTCCTGGGCAGGGATGCTGCATGCCTTCACTGGCAGGGGTTGGTCAGCAAGATAAATTGTGATGAAAGGCCCCAAGGTCAGTTATAGGTATGTAAAGAGCACTGTTATATCGGCTGCTAGATGGGGGGGCATCGCTCCCATCGGCACAGCCGGCTACACCATGCAATTTGGTGGCTCCTCCAGTGGAGAGGAAAACAGCCTGGGTTTTCTCTGGCATCAGATGCACCCATATTTTAAGTGTCTGAGTTGGCCCAAAATGCCAGGGTGAGCGTCGTTGGTCTTGGCGCACAAGCAGCGGGGATTGCCCAGGGCAGGGATGGCAGTGACCCTGCGTCTCTCTGCCATGGCTGGGTTCCTTTGCCAGTGGCAAGGTGCTCCTCCTCCCAGGCTGGGGACAGGGTGAGCTCCCCCACCAGTTCCTCAGTGGTTGCTCCAGGCTCTGATTGTATTTGGGTTATTCATTGCTTTTTTTTAGCGGCACGGACTGCTCTGCACCCTGCTAAGAGACCCATTCTGCTGCGTGGTCTCTGGGGTCGAGTGGTGCTGATGGCTTATTGCTGGTAGGGTTTGGGCTCATGCCTGGCTTTGAGCTGTCACGCTCTTGCCAGCTATCTACACCTGGTGTGTAGTGTGTCTGCATGTAGTGTGCCTGTGGCTTTCTTTGTTTATTGGAAACTGGGAGAGGTAACTTCAAAAGCAAACCTTTAGATGCTTTGTAAAGCAAAATGTGTAGCCAGAATGGGAACACCCGACTCCAGCCACCACAACTTAATTGCAAAGCTTGGGCTGCCCTGCTGCAGCTTCTCGATTTCAGCCTGGGGCGAGACCCGTGGGAAAGCAGGAAACTCAGAGCAGTGCCCAAACACCGCGTGGGGATGCTGTGTGCCCCCCTCACTGCTGGGAGGGCTGCGCTCCACTCCTGCTGCTGACCACCTGCCCTGTCCTCTCCCTGTCCCAGCAGGAGCCATCCCATGCTGGCATGGAGGCAGCTGGCCACCCCGCCGGAGCAGCCCCTGGGGACAGCCAGGGCAGGCTGGGAGGAGACATCACTTCTCCCCAGCAGGTGTGGTTTGGGGAGCTGGTGGGGAGCACCCGGGGGGCGGGTATGTTCACTGCATGCCCACTTGCACCCATGGGATGCCCTGCACCCTGTTTCTGCATGGGGGGTTCTGCTGCACAATATGCCCACAGCTGGGCCAAGCTCTGGGCATTAACCCGGCAGGAGGGTCAGAAGGGGCACCCCAAAAAGGCAGCCTTGCCATGCAAGGGTTGGGGGGGATGCTCAGCTGTGCCCATGCCTGCCCCACACCACGTGGCACTGAAAAGCTACAACCTCCTGACACCCAACTAATGCTGTGTTATTTTCCCCCTGCCAGGGCAAGAGCTGCCAAGGACCCCTGAAGGGGGGCAGGAGCAGCACTGCCAGCAAGGGGGGTGACTCTGAAAATGAAGACAGCGATGAGAATGAGGAGGAGGAGGAGGAGGAGGAGGAGGAGGAGGAGGAGGAAGGGGAAGAGGTGGCCGAGAAAGAGAATGGCATCAATGGCACAAGCACCAACACCACTGAGGAGGCAGATGGACCTCACAGCAATGGCACCGCGGTGGCTGAGGAGAACACTGGCACAGCTGAGGAGGAGGAGGAAGAGGAAGAGGAAGAAGAAGAAGAGGAAGAGGAGGAGGAGGAAACCGAAGTGACCACCATCACCAGCACCACCGGTGAAGATGGGCTGTCCCAGGCAACAACCATGGGAGATGGGGGACCCACAGATGCCACCACAGTTGGGGAGCAGTGGGAGTATGAGGTGACGGCTGCGGACCACAGACGGGGGGAGGAGGGCACCACCGATGGCAGCTACAGGGAGCAGGATGAGTACGCCCGTGGGGACAGCTACCGGGCCTATGAGGACGAATACGGCTACTACAAGGGGCACGGCTATGACGTGTACGGCCAGGATTATTACTACAGCCAGTGAGTGGGCAGGGGGGCAGCCCCGGTGCTGCCCCCCTCCTGCCCCATCCCCCTCAGGAACATGTATCCAGAGGCTCACTGCAGCTGCTGCATGCCAGAGGGGACACCAGGAGGCTTGCAGTGTGCACCGGCTCTGTCCCAGGCTTTTTTTTGTATCTCACAAAGCAAAATGAAATAAAGCAACTGAACTGAGCTCATTGGTGATGAAGGGTTTGCTGCCGAATTTGCTGGGGTCAGCGGGGTGGCGTGGCAATTGGTGGGCTGAGGGGCTATGGGTGCTCATGCTGCTCAGGGTAAAAATCTCTTTGTTCTAGCTCAGATGCACATAAAAGGGGGGAGGAACAGAAAGACTAACTAGGAAAGCCTCTGTAGAGTCCTCTTCGAAAAATGGAAGGGCATTTTTAGGGTCACTGCTGTGGGATTACTGCTGTAGAGTTGACATGAATTTGCAATATGTGGGTGAAGATAACTTTACCATGTCTTCCACTCCTCAGTAGCATGTCTCCCATGGCCTGACATCAGGCAATATTAATAAAGACATTAATTTCTCTTTCCGTGCATCACTAGCTGTAGATGCACACTGCTGTAATGACAGCTTTTCTTCTGCATCCCTGTGCCAGGCATGTGGGTGCCACCAAGGCTGGGCACCTTGGATGTGTTTCAGATACTGGTGCTGCAGCCCAAAATGGTCCACAACTCTCCCTGCCACACAGCCTCATCCCCAGGGTAAGGTAGGGCTGTCACAGTGGCAGCAGTGCATCCACTCACCTCCTGCATAAGGGATGGGGATGCCTGGCTTGTGGTCCCCAGGATCCCTGCCCAGAGTCACCTTCCCACATGACTGTGGCCCTAGCCAACTGGGGATCAGCACCACAGACCGGGAAGGACCAAATCCTGTTGGGTTCCAGGCAGGTGCTGCCATTCAGGAAAAGCAATGGCCCTCATGCATGGATTACGGCAGGTACCGCACTGCCCTTGCACTGCTGGAAAGGAAACCTGTGTTCAGCTCCCAGTATAGGTCCAACTGCAAAACAAGTTTCTATTCTTGCAGCAGCAAGCTGCTGGCCACTGTACAAAACCGCCTCTGTGTGCCAAAGCTGGGCTGCAGCTGCTGGGGTGGCAGGGGGTGCTGCCTGCAGGGTGGGCACCCGTGGGACCAAATCCCTACAGTGGCACTGGGGTACCCCGCGCATGCTCGCAGCTGGTGGGGAACACATGAGAGCTTCACCGTCCACATCCCCAGGGGGTGCCCAAAGACGTCAGGGAATCAGCATGGACAAAGGGCCCTGGTGCTGCCAGGGGCTGGGTCCCACTCCCACGGGGTACCCAGCCCGGTCCCATGTGCGTCAGCCCCCCCAGGCATCCAGCCAAAGCTCTGCCTCCCTGAGCCAAGAGGCACTGGCCGGCAGCTCCAGTACCTGTGGGGCAGCATCCAACCATGGCTCCCTAGCTGGTGGGAAAGGTCAAGTTTCCTCCTGGCTCTGAGATTTGCTCCTGCCTGAGGCTGGATGCTGATGGTTTAAGCATTTCTGGCGTTAATGCAGAGGTCATGCTTGCTCCCAGGTTTTGGGTCGGGGCAGGGTGGCAGGTGGGATGGGAGGTCTTGTCACCATCACCACAGTGAGCAGCTGAGCCAGGCTGGTCAGAGCAGGGGGAACCCCCCTTGGCATTCACGTAGGCGACCAGTAATACCACCAAAGCTAGAGGGGTCAGGAGGAGAGTATGTATGTTGTGCACATCCTCGTAGCACCTTCCCACAGCAAAGGTGGGCTCAAAGGGACCTGTGCAAGCAGTGCAGGAAACAAATCTTTCTTTTTTTCTTTTTTACTACTCTTCTATTTTGGACTTGCACCGGTCTTACCTCAGGGGCGTTGAGGTTGAAACCCAAAAAGCAAGTGTCAGAGGCTATGGTGTGGTGGTGGCTCTCAACTTGGCCATCACTGCCCCGTGGAGCAGTCATGGCTCCAACCGGGCTGGGCTCAGTGTATCAGCCTTCCCTTTCTGCAGCCCTGCCAGCTTTCCCATATGAGCATGGTGAGCATGCTACGACCCACTGCATCCCCTCTTATCAATAACCAGGCTGGATGTGTGCCATGCTAAGATCTGTGTTAATCATCGAGCAATTTCGCCTTCAGAACAGATATTTATAAACTGTGCTTTCTGTTTATCCAACCAGGTGGAACATTTGATAGCTGTCTTCCACCACAAACACATTTTTAGCTGGAAATTACTCCCCCTGGTTATCTGCGGGCACTGCCAGCCCTGACAAATGTCCCTGGGCTTGAGCTGATTGGCTCTGCGTGCCTGGGGCCAACTTTAAATTTCAGCAAAGTGGGCACAGCCTCCACGGTCTGCTGCTGGGACCTGTCTCCGACAGCGAAAGGTAATCTTCTTACCTAGTTTGCCTGCCCTGTCTCTCCCCAGCCCTTTGGCTCTGCCCTCCCTGAGCAAGGCATCTCCTGCTTTCGCTCTGGGCAAGCTGCGGTGGGCACGGGAAGACAGCCCGAGCCTCGGCTGTGTGCATCTCTGCATTGCACTCTCTTGAGCTTACCTTGCTTTGTATTGCTGATCCTTGTGCATGAATTTCCTCCCGATGTTTTCTGGAGCAACACTTGCATGGCTGAAAATAGTCTCCCACTGGACCTGCGAGCCCAAGCCAGGGTGGATGGGTGACATGAGTATTAGTAGCCAAAAGAACTATTGTCTCCTGCCATTTATAAGTGCTATTGAAAGCAGCACGCAAGTTTCTTAACTCAGACTTACTAATGTATGGCTAAGCCTGCAGTGGTTTTGGTGGTCATTTATTGCAAATATCCACCTAAGCTGCTTTGACAGTATGAGTTAAGAAACTTTAATACCTGGTGCCGGAGCACCCACTTGGTGCTGCTGGCTGTGCCTGTGTCCTTGCCTCACCACTGCATGCACATGACAAGAGCATTGCCTTTGCTGTGAGGAGTGCAGAGAGGCAGAGCGATGCCGAGGGCCACCTCAGAGGCTGGGGAAAAACGGGGTTGCTGGATAACCCCGCTGCCATGGGGGCTTTGGGACAGCAGGTGTTTTTGGGTTGCTGCTAACTGGAACTGTTGGGGACTGCAAGTCCTGGGAAGACAAACTCCAGTGACACTTCACTTTGTGCCCCCAGGAGCTGCCCAAGATGCAAACAGCCCTTGTGTGCCTGTGCCTGTGCCTGCTCAGCACGGCCCTCTTAACACCCGTGAGTATGGCTCTCCCTGGCTTCCCAGCGTGCCACCGAAAGTGTGGGGTATACCACACAGTGTGCCCCGGCACGCTTTCAGCAGAAGGAAAACATGAGTTGTACTTGCGTATAGCACCTCTGGGGTTTGGTGGAGGTTTTGAGGTGCTGGCACAGAGGTGAACCCAGCAGGAAAAATATAGATTAGCACTGAGGTGCCTGATCATGTCCCTTTAATTTAGCAGTTAGGGCATTGTGCAAGGGCTGGTCTGGGTCACTGTAACTCTTCCCCTTGATTTCTGCAGATTTGGAATCTGCCCAGAGCTTTTGGCCTGGGAACAGCCTGAGCAGAGCCACAAGAAGGGAGGCGTGGGGAGGATGCTTGCCTTATCCACGTGGGTAACAGGGGTCAGAGGGGTGCCTGCAATTATATTCCAGCTCTCCTAATATGAAATTTGGACAGATATAACTGAAACAAAAGGCAAACTAAGATAAATATAATAGCAGCAATTTTTGTCCTGCATAACTCCTGCCCAACATACTAATATACAGCTAGAGTGAAAATCTGCTCCTAGCAAAGGCTTGCTTTTCTGGCAGGGTGAGGAGGAGACAAACTACGTCTTCCCTGAGGGCTGGGCCCCAGCCATGTGTCCTTTAGCCCCCAAGACAAGCTTGTACAACCAGATCTGTCACAGGGCAGCACAGGGAAAGGCAATAAATCAGCGCAGATTTGCTTTTCAGATAGAGGCACAGAAGAGAGCCGGTTAATACTCTGCTGCATAACCAGGGCAGTAATCCAGCCTTTGACATTGTTCACAAACAATGGAATAATCCAGGAATATTTAATACTCTGGGGCATGTTTCTGCCCCTTTCAGCTGGGCTTGGGGTGCTTCAGTGGCTGATTTTGCTGAGACTTGAGGGGGCTCCCCTCCATGGGGCTCTCTGCCCCTCTGGCACATAAGGAATGCCCTGAAATGGCTTGGTGGGTCTCACAGGATGCTCCCACCTCCAGGTCCCCCATCCCTGATGGATGCACTGGCCAATACATCCCAAAAGATGACAGGATAACTGGGGGAAGCTGAAAGCTTGCAAGCATGTACAGAAACCTGGCTATGAGGGCACAGGTGTTGCTGCTCACTTGCCCAGTAAACACTTGGAATCACCACCAGTTAACCAGGTCCTGGCTCCCATCACAGTCAGATCCCAACCGTAAGTTGGAGCATTGTGGTGTAAGCAGTGGTGCCGTGTATTAAAACTGCTCTGCAATGAAAATACTCTGCAGCAGAATCCAGTAAAAAGGTATTTGCAAAAAAACAATATCCTATTAAAAGTAGCATGCAATGCAAGTAATACTTTTCAGACCCTGGAAATGGGGTTTTGACCTTTCCTACTATTGCTGGCTTTAAGCACCCGAGGTAGTACCTGGAAATTTATTGGCTTATCAACACAGTTTTCCCACCATTCCCTGGACATTGTTGTGTGCCCATCACACTGGGCAGGGTGGGTGGCTGGCAGCGGGCATTGGCGGGTGCCTGGATGCTGGAGCAGCGTTTGACACCTCGTCTCTCGCTTGTGTTTTGCTGCCTGCAGGTGCCACCACCGCTGCCTGGGAGAGCTGCCGGGAACTGTGTGGGACAGCACCGGGTATGTCCCCCCCTGCCCCATCCAGACCCTGTGGGGTGCCCTGCACTGGGGGCTCAGGGAGAAAAAGCTGCTTCTGGAGGGAAGCCCCAGTGAGCCGCAGAAAAAGACCAGTGGTCCCCTCGCACCTGAGCAGCCCTTACAAAGAGCAGGAGAGAGCAAAGGTGTGATGTGCTCAGGCAAAGGAAAGGCTCCCCCCCCACCAGCTGCTCCTCTGCCCCTGCCCAGCCCCAGAACACAAATGCTTGGTGTATCCACAGGTAAGGTTGTAAAAGTCCCAGGCGCAGCTGCTACGTGTTTTTTTCAAAGTGTATCAGTGTAAAATACATCAGTAGCAAAATTCAGATGAGTAATGTGGAAGAAAATGCCTGGTTTTGCCTATTGGAAGCCAGCTGCTGTCCTTCCAGTGCTTAGGTCACCTTCAGTCCCATCACTCATGTCTGATGGGACCATCAACCAGATTGTTTATTCAAGTCATAAGCTACCTTGCAAAAAAACCCCCTACAGCTCCTGAAAGCAAGCAAAGGCAGAAAATGAGCCCAAGGGAAAACCAAACCCTGGAGCCCAGGAGGCGAGCACACGCATCCTGCCCAGGTCCCTGCCCATGCTGTCGGCCACAAGGTGGTGGGAGCTACCGCCCACCCTGGGACCCCAGCGGGTGCTTGTGGGACCCTGCTGCAGTGCCAGGCACAGCAAGGGAAGCTCCTGCTGTCACATTTAATAAGAAAATTGTAGGGTTTGGGTATTTTCTTCCCCACCAGATACTGCTGAAAGGCTGCAATGCCAAGCATGGCTTCTACGTTTTCAAATATGTCTACTCATTTTCGACACGGAGGAACCAGACACAGATAAAGGTGAGGAGGTGGCCAGGTAGCGCAGCAGGACCCTGGCTTGGCTGCAGCACCCCACGCAGCCAGGAGGTGCCGGGGCTGGGCCTGACCTCTCCCTTGTGTGTACTGCACAGAAGGAAGAGGCCGACAGCCAGAGTGCTGCCCCCAGCCGCCAGCTGGGTGACGACAAAGCCAGGCAGGGGCCAATGGAGGACCGGGTGGCCCCGGAGCAAGGTGACAACAGCAGCACTGATACAATGGAGAATGGGACTGGCCTCAAGCCTGAAAACCGCAGTGCCCCAGGCACTGGCAGGGATGCTCACAGTCCTCGCCCAGGCACCGGCACGCGAGCGCGTGGTGGTGTCGGTGTTGTGGGTCCCACCTCGGCCAGCTCAGAGGGTAGCGGCGACCTGGATTTGGTGGTTGAAGTTGATGGTGGTGTTTCCATTCTCCCCCAGGGTGGACGCCCCAGAGAGGCCGTGGCAGGGAACATGTCCACTGTCAGGAGTGAGGACAGGGATGATGGTTCCCCCAGTGGGGTTCCAGTGGAGGGGGCCATGACAACTGGGAGGGAGAGGGCCCCTGCCACTGGAGGGGCTGGGGATGAGGGCAGTGGTGAGGCCACCATCCCTGGCCAAGGGCAGGAGGGCATCATGCGGGGCACAGGGACAGGAGGCGCCACTCTCGCCTCTGTAACTGAGAAGATGGAGGATGTTCAAGTTGACGCTGAAGGTGTGGATGAATACGCTTACATCCCAGACTCGGGCAGTGTCACCGTCACCCACGGGAAGGTGGGCAGCACAGTGAGGGCCACCAGATTCACCCAAATCTCTCCAGACAAGGATGACAAAGTCAACATCTTCATTGGGAGGGCCAACATCCATGTAGGGGAGCAAGAAACAACCCAGGCTGGTGCCACTGTAGGAAGAAAGGATGATGGCATGCATGCTGTGGGAACCAGCAGCCCCCTGCCCAGGCTGGGTGTCACTGCTGCACACGACAGTGATGATGATGATGGCATCCCTGCTCGCAGGCAGCCTGAAGAATTGACTACCACAGCCACCCTGAGCCATGCAGACAGTGTCACCAGCAGGCCTGGGGATGGCCATCCCACAGGAGATGATGCGGATGCTGCCACCACCTTTGGTGATGGAGAAGGACAAGGGGCCCCCAGCCCCTGGAGGGTCGTGGATGGTGTCACTACCATCCCCAAGGAGGCTGGCATCCATGGGAACAGTGATGATGAAGCAAAAGGTGAGGGGCAGAGGTTCCACGGGAGGCCAGGCCACCTGGCTGTCACCACCCCCCACCGGGTGGGTGACAAGGAGGCCACTGCCGCTGTCCCAGCCGAGGGGGCCAGCATCCGCGGGGGCACCACCATGGCCTCCCCTGGGGTGAGCGAGGGGGACTGCACCACCGCTGTGGGGATGGCCAGTGGCCGCAAGGCAGGTGAGAGCACCATACCAGGGAGAGGGGGGAGCGGGGAAGTGGGGCCAGCCACCCCCCAGCCCCATGGGGAGGGATGGCCCAGGGTGGGGCTGAGGGTCCGGCCTGGGGGAGCAGGGCTGGACAAGACACCCAGGATGGACAAAGCACTGTCCCCACGCACAAAAGCCGTTAGCCGGGTGTCAAGTGGAGCCCAGATAAGGGCTGGCGGCCGTGACAGTGATGCCGGGGGCAGGCCGCGCACCACTGAAGCAGGGGGCAGTCCCCCTCCACCGGCAGGGCAAGCCAGGGGCAGCACAGCAGCGGTCAGAGGCCAGGAGCGAGGGCGAGGTGATGAGGCGGCGGTGTTGGGGGCCGGGAGGGGCCACCTCCCCAGGCACCATGGCAGGAGACCAGGGTCCGGGGGACCGGGGGCATTTGCAGCGCTGGGCCACAGCAGGCAGGTGGACGAGGTGAAGCGTGCCGACGAGCTCCACGTCCGTGAGCGGGCCTTTTATGCCCTTGGTGGGGCGGAGGGCGGCCCCCGTGGCCCCTACACCAGCCTCGGGAGTGCCGACAGCAGCCAGTCCTCCGAGGGGGAGCAGGGCAGCCACAGTGACAGCCGACAGACGGGGCTGCGGCCCTCAGGGTGGGGACCCCCAGGGCACCCCCATGGCCACTGGAGCCAGGGGGCCCTCTGAGGGACTGCCAGTATCCACCACAGCGGGCTCCAGCAGTGGAGTTGGGGGGTCCCACATGTTGTGTCCTCCCCAGCATCCCCGCTGCGGGCGCTGCTCTTGCCTGGGTGAGAGGCACCCTGCACATTGCTGGGGGTCGCATGGTGCTTTGCAGCCCAGGAGTCACAAATCACGGGTTCATGCAATCCTGCTGTTAATCTGAGGGGGCTGCATCCAGCGCTGTTACAGCGATACATGGGTTTGCTGTGCTAGACAGCCATGTAACAGCAATCGTGCTACACGGCATAGGGTAGCGTTGTTCATGCACTGATGCAAAGCGAGTAAATAAACAGTGGGAAAAAGCCTCTGTCATCACAGTTTCACTTCCAGCCTAATGAAGAAATAAAAGCATTTCTGTACCTAAGGCTCTGCTGACTTTGCTGTTTGCCGCAGGACTTCAGGCAGCTGCTTTGCCACAAGCAGTGTGCTGTGGGGTGGCTGGTCCCCCGGCACATCCCTGGCCCAGGCATCACCTCTGGGGCTGCAATTTGGCTAACTGGTCCTGCACATCCCTCCCTTGGGGTACCAAACCCCACCGGCTCCTGCCCAGGGCTACCCGCCTCCCTGAGCAGTTTGTTGTTGCTGTGGAGCCCCACAGAGCATCACCCACCTTGGCTCGTCCATCTCCTGCAGCGAGAAATCCCCATCATGCCCTCCGGCACACTGCCAGCACTCTTGCGGGTCCCACTGCCCTCCCAGCAGCACCACAACACCCTGGCTGTGCCACCGCCATTCCCACCACTGTCCCCTGCACGCAAGCCAGCCTGGGCTTTGACACGCTGGAGCTGTGCTGCCGGTGGTGCCCAAAGTTAATCACTGTTTATGCAATTGCAGGTTGCCTTTTCTGTCTGAGAAGCTGCTAAAACAGGCGTGCTCAGCAGCATGCCAGAGCAAAAGGCACAGTGGGAGCGGCATCGTGCCTCACAGGGAGAGGTGCCACCCTCAGCACACTCGGGAAGGGACTCCCTGCCGGAGCTGTGCCCATGAGAGGAAAGGGGGTGGGAGCAGCTACGATGACAACAGTGTACCTGCAGAGCACCTGCTCCCCTGCCCTCTGTGTGGCCGCACACAGGGAAGGGGCAGGTCCTGTTTCGGGCCACTTGGTTCCTGTGGATCGTTCCATGGGTGATTGATGCTGGGACCACCAGTACAAGGATAACACTGTGTATCTCACTGGTGCTATCAGTAGCACCAACAGTTGGGCCTGTGCCTTGCTAGAGCTCATGCTCTCCAGCGGAAAGGATCAAAAATTGCATGTGGCCACTACACCCCACACCAGGGCATGAGGCCCTGGTGCCCCCAGGGGAGCTGCACCAGGCAGCCTGGTGCCAGTGCCATGGGGACATGGAGGTTTAAGCAGACTGCAGCTTCCCAGGTGTGGGGCAGCATGCACAAGACCCTCAAAGGCTCAGGGACCTTCTGTGCTGGCCCACCCAGCTCAGAGCAGAAGGGGCTGCAAGGCTGCTGGCAGCCTGGGCTGGGTGACTTGCCCCAGGAATTGCCACGTCACGTCATACCCCAAGTCTAACAGACCATGGCGATGCTCCACGGAGCTCAGGCTCGGCATATGCTGCTGCCTGGCAAACAAAGGGGGTGGTTCTGGGGTCTCGCCGCTGGCAGGGCTGGGACTGGTAGGTTTGCAGCCTCATGGGGACCCCAGCATGGTGCCCAGCCACCTCCATACCCGGTCCTGACCACATCCTTGTCCACGCCATTAAGCAACATCCATAAGCAAGTCCTGGGCACCATCTAGTGGAATAAAAAGTCTTTTGCTGGGAACGTATTGTGCCTGTTGAATGATGCCCAGCTCTGCTTGGTGTCAGGATGGGCACTGCTGCCATCTTGACCCTCTGCTTTCCAGAGCTCCCACGGAACCCTGCCTGAATGGCAAGGTCAGGTATAAAACTGGCTAGATCAGGTATAAACGACATACATTTATAAAACAGCACTACCTCCTTGCACAGCTGCTGTTAAAGCACCTGGAATTTTTGTGTGGTGACCCTGGCTCTGCATCCTTGGGCATGTGGCATTTTGGGATGCTCACCCCAAGCCCCCTCCTCACCACCACCAAGGCACCTGGCTCTGCTTTTCCAAAAGTCCCTTGCCAAATAGCACAAGTGGCCACTGAACAGACAAACTCCAAGTTTCCCATGGAAAGGATTTTCCTGGAGTATTGGAGCAAAGTGGGGAGCTGGTACTTCCTTGCAGTGAAGGCTGGGCTGATGAGTGCTGGCAGGGTGGCTCGCTGCCACCCCTCGCACCGCAACACCCTCAGCAAGCTTACAGCTGGACTAGAGGTGGCCACCAGGCCTGGGAGGTGTTCTTCTGTGGCTCTTTGGTCTTTGGCTCTGCTGAGCTGTGTATTTTCAGGGAAAACTTTAATTTAGACCTTTAATATATATGCATTTACATCCTGTTCCCCTGTGTTGTTATGTGTTTTTTACTGAAAAGCAGCAGTGATTTATCAACAGGTGTTTCTTCATGTAGGAACAGCAGAGGCTGTTGCTGAAGTTCCTTAGGGTCTCTCATCCCCCCGTAAGTGAGTGAACACAAGTGAAGAGTGATATGTACACTAGAGTACTTTCTGGGAGTACAGAAGCAGAAAGAAATTGTCCCTAAAAATCCCAGCTTCCCTTACAAATACTAATTGTGGGGATGTGGCCAGGCGAGTATGGGTGGTTGTTTATTCAGGTAAATGTCATGCTTAGAGGAAAAACATATACTATTGTGGGCTATCACTGATTTCTAGAGTCTAAAAGCTCTTGGACGTGAGGTGCAGAGGCTTTTCTGCAGCAGCTGTAGCAGTGGAGACCCCTCAGATTTTGCAAAAGTGGATTTCTGTTAATGTTGCTTTTATACATGGGCCAGCATGTACACCAGTACTGGAAAAAGCAAGTGCTGGGCGAAAAGGGGGTCAGCTCTCTCATGAGTCAAGTGAGCCAGATGAGGGGAGGGTGAGCCGTGACACCTAATTGGGGATTGCCACAGCAGGCCAGGTGGGCAAGGTTCACATCAGGTCCTTTCCCCAAAGCACACACAGCTGCAAAGGTCTTCCAGTGATGTATCTTGAAGCAGCATTCTCATTAAGGAAAGCGGCTGAACATAGCCTTAAGGTATTCAGCCCCTTAAGGAAGCCTCCCTATCTCTTCCAGGAGGGCAGCAGCTGGCTGTGAGCTGCTCCTTGTCCTAGGCGCTGGTACCAGGCTGTTTACAACCCCTCCCAGCCCTGCCCAGGGAGCTGTGGTTGCCAAGGCCACTGGAGCAGGATGGAAGCAGCATCTTGTGCTCCCGGCTGTGGGGCTGGCACCACTGCAGGTACCAACACCAGCAGTGGGATGTCAGCAAGGCTGTGTCTCCCTGGGTTTGCTGGGCAGAGAGGAAGCAAGGGCTAGCTTGCCCTGCCCTGCCTTTCCTGAGGCCTCCTGCCTAGGACAGGCTTTTACTTGGACAGGTCCGGGGACTGGGAACCTGGCTGACTCCCCAGTGCCTTTGCTGTAAAGAGGGGAGGGGGGATAACAAAAAAACCTGCTAAACCTTTGCTACATGTCTTAAAAATAGTTCTCTTTGTAATTACTCTTTGTGGCTTTATGCCTTGGGGCTGCATCAGGGCTTATATGATGAAGTGAGCTGCTGTGCCATGTGTGTGTTTAGTATGCTGCAGCTGGACCTTGTGTGGCTGTGAGCTTGCAGGGAACCTCGCAGGCATCCTTGGCTCCCTGGCCACACTCAGTGAATTGTCACCTCTCGGTCTGTAACATGGCCTCAGTCACCTCCTAATGCTTTGTTAATCTGTCAGTGATGATGCTGTAACATAGGTAATTAGGAACCCGTTGCCCTGGAAGCAGAGGACTTTGAGCCCTTGGACAAATAGTGCAAATGAATGTCAGTGGAGTTTTGGAAAACTGTTATTAGCATACAGCCTGTTTCAGGTCTTAGAGGATACAGAGGCATTTTTATATAGTGAAGGGCTTTCACCTGCCTTGCGTTGTGACTTGTATAGCCCTGCTGAAGTGAGAATTAAACCATCTCTTCTCTTGAGGGGGGGATGTGCTTTTTTCCTAATAAGGTGGGTGTGGAGGGCAGAAAAATTCAGGCTTTTGTGAAACTGTAAAAAGCTAGCAGAGGCTTTGGTATGCAGCTCCAGGTACTGATATCAAGTTCCCCAGCCTTTAGGGGAAATTCCCCTTTTTGCGGCATTTTTGCCACCACTTTCCTCCCCTTGCTAGCATTCACAATCCTTGGACCAGTCCAGTTCAAAATTTGGAAATGCTTCCATAGATTTCAGGGGCTGCTGATCCAGATCAGTGCAGTGCTGTGTCTTGTGGACTGTGGTGTGCATAGTGGCTGTGTGAAGCTGCAGAGTCCCTGGAAATGTGTTTTCTTCTGGGGTGACAATTGAGGTCCCCTGGGTGGAATGATGGGTGTGCTCTATGGGACGAAAGCCACAGTGCAGGTGCAGAAAATCCACTGTTGTCTCAGGTATCTCAGAGCCCACAGCAGCTGTGGGCAAGCCCTCCCATGCACACCTGCGTTTCAGCTCTTGGTAGATGTGCTGGAGAAGCCTGCTGTCCACAGGTCCTGTATGCATGGCTGCTTTACAGCCCCCTCCCACCAAAATCCTGATCCAAGGACAATTTCTGGGCACAAAAAGTACACGTATAAGGAAACCAGGAGGGATGGCAGTCCTACTTAGCTTGCTTTGTGAATAAACATTGGCGGGGTGTAATGCGATAGCATGTATACTTGGCTCCAGCTGGGCTGTTTCTCTATAGCATGTTGTTTTGGTGTGTGTTCTGGATCAGAAATCTGTAGGTTTGTTTTTGTACCAGCGATTCAACCACTAAACTGCTTAACCTTCTCCGCAGTCAGTGCCTCAGAAAAGCCAAACATGAGCAACTCAGACTGTATAAAAACATGAGCTGCAGACTGGCCTGAAAGCCAAAAGAAAGCTGTAATTTACCGGAAGGGAAGGTCCTCTTTAAATTTACAGAAAAGAGCATATATAGAAATTTAACAAAAGCATGTAATGGTTGTCTGGCAGGGACAAGGGGATGCTGCTGCGGGAAGCAGTGATGTGGATCAGCCATCGCATGTTAAACACAGTTGGTTTTGGTCAGGTCGTGATCCCACATCCTTGCTGAGGAGCATCTCTTCCTACTACTAAAACTGCAGAGATGCAGTTAGAAAAGCAAAAGTTCAGCTTGAATTGAAATTGGCCAGAGATGTCAAAAACTACAAAAAAGGGTTCTTCAGGTGCATAAACAACAAGCAGAAACAGGGAAAATATTGGCCCACTGTTAAACAGGAGATGTGAATTAGTCACCAACAACACTGAAAAGGCAGAGGTTCTCAACACTTTCTTCACCTCTATCTTTACCAGCACTGTTGGGCCCCAGGCCTTGGGAACAAAAATCCAGGGTGATGCAAACACAGACCCATCATCAGTGAAGGAAGAGTTGGTATGTGAACTGTTACAGGAGCTTGACCCCTACAAATCAATGGGCCCTGACAATATCCACCCAAGAGTGTTGAGAGAGCTGGCTGACATCATTGTGAGGCTGCTCTCCATAATCTTTGAGAAGTTGTGGAGATTGGGGGACATCCCAGAGGACTGGAAGAAGGCTAATGTCACCCCCACCTACAAGGGCTTAAAGGAGGATCCAGGTAATTACAGGCCCATCAGTCTTTCTTCAGTCCCTGGGAAAGTTATGGAACAAATCGTCCTGGGGGCTATCACAAGTGAAATGAAGCACGTGATTGGGAAAAGCCAGCGCAGATTCACTAAGGGCAAATTGTGCTTGACAAACCTGATGGCCTTCTACGACAAAGTATCCTGCTCGGTTGATGTGGGGTGAGCGGTGGACATGGTCTACCTGGATTTCTCTAAGACTTTCAATACAGTTTCCCACAGCCTCCTCCTAGAGAAACGGGTGCGTTATGGTCTAGACAAGTGGTCTGTGCGGTGGGTGGGGAACTGGCTGACGACCGCACCCAGAGGGTGGTGGTAAATAGCTCCTTTTCAAACTGGCAACCTGTCACAAGTGGGGTCCCCCAGGGATCGATACTGGGCCCAATGCTGTTTAATATCTTCATAAGTGATCTGGATGATGGGATCAAGCGTACCCCGATGAAGTTTG
>JANHGO010007764.1:0-52412 GCA_024606505.1 Aquila spilogaster | reverse complement strand
GCAGTTTCTAGATTCTGTGTGTTTGATACCAGGTTGTTTTCAGTTGATAAGTGATAACTCTATGCAGTGTTACATTATCAAAGACTGAAATGCCATTTTCTTTTTATTAAACATCCCGAAATCTGCCCTCCTCCTCAGTTGAGTGGAGGAAAAATACTACCAAAAGAGCTACTACAATGTCAGAGACTAAAGCAGGCTCTAGGTTATTGAGTTCTTCACAAGTAGGAACTAGATGAACTTTTGGAGATGACATTTTTGTGTTCACAAAGTGCATACAAAGGCATAGATTGCTGTTTGTTTTTAAGGGAATGTAAAGGGAATGTAAATCACAACATACTCTAAGATTATACATTCCAGCTCTGGTATTTATTTTTGCAGTATCACACCTTACTGTACATGATCTAATTCTCTTCAAGTTTGTCTGTCATTGCCATTACCAGGATGCTATTGCTTCCCATCCCCTCTGAGGGCTTGATTGATGGACCCAGATAACTGGAAATCCATCAACAAACCTTCCAACAGCCAACAGCAGTCCTTCACCTTGCAGAAAGAAGGGGTCGCAGGCAACAAGACTAGCAGGAATAAACGGGACATCTCAAAAGGCTGATTTGCTCAGTCCAGTTGCCTTCAAAACCTTGACCGTATTTGAATTTAGTAAAACCCAGAGGCCCACGGGAAAAATAAAGCTACCACAGCCTTAACACTTCAACCAAGTCATAGTAAATGCCCGTAATTCAATGAAGTTTTACTCAGCTAGCCATAAGATGGTTTAGCTTTACTTTATCTGCCGTCTCACAGTGTCGTTCTTACCAGAACAACGTTACTCTGAACTGCCACAGAGATGACCTGCTATAATTTTATGCTTTCAGCCACCATGCAAACCTTCTGCTGGGAGAACTCCCACAACCATCTTCAGTACCTACACAGAACGTTTTCTCTCTTTAAATCTATGCTGTCACACTTTCACACAGGAAAAAACTGACAGCAACAACAAAAAAATCACAAATGTGAAGTTGCACACTTACCACTGTGACTTTTGCTTATAGCAGTAATTCTTACTGTCATCTTCTCATTTCTTATCAAGATAGAGGTAATTACTCTTGATGAATAAAAGTCCACATCATAGCGTGAAGCAACTTCTAATAGTTTCCCCAGGGTAATAGCACTGTGTGTCCATACCTCCATATATTCCTGGAGAACTGAGAAGCCATAAACATTACAATTGCTTTGATGACATTGCTGTACAGCTCCTGAAAGACAGAGAACAAAGGAGAAATTCAGTATGTTACTTCAACTGGCAGATGTTACCATTAAAGCATTCTCACTTATTTACAAGGGGACAACTGCATCAATCAGGAAAAGCAGGAAAGAGTCTTCATTAGTCAAAATCTATTTGTCATCCTGGAGCATAACTATGTCACATTCAATGATAGAGCAGAAAGCCTTTGGTGAGAAAATGCCTTAATACAGTTGTTTTAAGACAGATGCAACTTTGGGATCTTCCAGCGTTATTTCTCCTCTGCAGAACACTTCCCAAAGAAAAGCCATCATCCTCCATTGGCAACACATGACAGCCAGCTATCCACACGGTGCAGTTTATGTCATTATCTCTTATTTCTCGATGGATTGCGTTCTTACAACAAGGCACATCAAGAAGTTTTGTCAGCTAATGGCAAGTGTAGTGTGATAGTTTCTTGCAGTCCATGAGGCCACGTTAAAATAAATCCTTTGGGTTTCAAGCCTTAAAAGCACTGTATCTCCCTCTAGTGCCTGCTCTACTTATTGGATTATGATCTGCTACTGCTGCCAAGTGATGGATCTCCTATACATCTGATGCTTTGGAAGGGGCAGGATTCAGAACTTGTGGTAGCAAATAACTCAAGATGCTTGCCAAGAGAAGGGTGCACTCTGTGCTGACTACATAGTCTCCAAAAAGTCAATTTCAGAAGCAAAGATCTCAAAACTGAGAGAGAATATCTTTGACGCTGTCCAGTACACCCTTAAGTTCGCTGCATTGCACTGATCCCAATCACTTCCATTTCCCATGATCGTACCCTTCTTTTACCTCCTCCATGCTCTCCCCGGATGTAGGGATCATGGAGAACAAAGTAAACTCTCCTCACTCAACCAAGAGCTATTCAGTACTTTATCACCTCCCCTGTGGATCACTGAGAGGTCCTACACCTTATTTACAGCATATTACTCTAAACCTTCCCTGAAGACACAATTAAGCTCCTCACAGGGATTTTTATTGCTCTCAGCACTCTATTTTTGAGTTTTTCAGAAACAATTTATTTTTCACAGCATCTCTAAGAGATAAAAGACATAATGTCCAGATGACTGGCAGCAAACTGAGAGAAAGGGGTCCTTTGTGGTCAAGGGAGACCACTAACTTCAAGTATTTAATTTCCAGTGCCTAGGATCTAATATAGACACTTACACATGTTCAGATCAGGGCTTTGCATTGCTGTCAAGAGCAGCTCTGACTGCTCAGCAGTTCTGTGCTGGAATATGCAAACCAATAACATTTTTACTGTAATGGTTGCAACGTATGAATGAAGCTGCAAGCACCAGGAGAGAAATCTTTTGTAACGTTAGTTCTACCCCAGCTAGTATGCATGCTTACAAGCACACCAGCTCCCCAAAGCAATTTATTTCAATCAGTATGGGCATTGCTGTAAGATAAAATTTATCCCTATAAAGAGATACAAGACTAGCTCTGCTCCTACAAGCAAAGTAGATCTTATTTTTGAGGTTTTAAATGGTACCTAGCCCATGTGATGACATTTAAGACAGCTTCATTTGTGCAATCTATTATGGTATTTTCCATTCAATCTTCACCTTTCCTGTTCTCTATACAAAATGAAAATGTTCTTAAACAGTTGCTAATTTGAGTGCATATTTAAACAATATCCTGCTGAACTGTTTGTTCTCCCAGTGAATATAATGAGCTGAGACCAACTTGGATCTGCAAATGCAGGTATACAGATTACTCCACACCTAAAAAGTGAAGGAAAGCACTAAAACCAACAGTTACTGATAGAAATCGAGAGGGTGGAGAAAGCAAGCAGCCATTACCCAAATTGTGTGGTAATTCTACACAATTAGTAAGTCTGCTTAAGAAAATAGCTATTTCTGTTTCCAGGGCAGCTGGCAAGGAACATTTCTTTGCCTCCCTATCTTATTCAAGGTATTATTGCACATGGAGATTGAGCTTTTCAGAAGGAAGACACGCAGGCTACCAAGACTACAGAAAGGTTATGTCCAGCATTCAGTGACTAACCAGTCACAGAAGCTGCCCCTAAGCTGTTTTGCATGATGACACACATGCACAAAGCAGGTATAAGCTCCCAATCTGAACGAAACCAGGAAGAGATATGACCCTATTTTGCACAAAAGGGGGCAAAAGACCAAATAACTTGCCCTGAATTACAAGGGAGCATGTGGGTGGCAGAGGTTGAGTTTCAGACCCTTGTATCAAGTCCTCAAATTCCACTATTTCTCTTTGACTTTCAGTTGAGGAAACCAAGCTAGTTGTATCATGACAAAGTCCTGTGTCCATCTATACTACTATCAACACTAAGGAGCAGAAAACACTGGAGGAAAAGTATCATCAAGAAACATTGTCGGAGAGAGCTAAACCAGCATGAATTAGTATTGCATGGAGTACATCTTTGTCAGTGGAGAAGAGTTATTAGTGTGCAACTCACTTTTGGTACTGTTTAGATTCACTGTTCATGCCTAATTTAATTGCAAAGAACTAGCACAGGAGAGAGTAGCAGCCCTGGGTTCCAGTTCTAAACAACTTCTGCTGTGGAATCATATCCCCTCACAGCATTTTCTACAATTTTCTGTGTCTCTTCCTAAATACAGAGTATATTCAGAGGTGAATGAGACTCCTCCAATCCAGTGCTCTATTGAGCTATAACCAGGAAGCAGAGTCCTAATGCTCTTCCTAACCTAACCAGAAGTTCAGTTACTTAGAGCTTTTTTTTTTGCCTTACAGCTTGCAGGCCCAGATCTATGATACAATACCAAATAACACCCTACTCACCCAGCATCCTCAGAAATCCATATCATCATCACCTTGAAGATGATGACTCTGTCTCATGGACTCTACAAGCATTCTGATATCCTTTTCCCCACTTCATGCAACACCATGAGAACCCTGCACAACAGTGTGAGAGCTATTGATATGGGAACAAAGCGAGGAGACTAAAGACCACCATTTGTCAGCATATTCCATATTTCAGTATAAAACTGCACCAAGAAAGCAGCCAGCCAAAAATCATACCCAGATAGCCAACATTCACAAACAAAAGTTAAGATAGTTCCATGCCTCAAGCTTCTGCCTTCTTTGTTTCTTTAAATCAACAATCCAGGAGGAAGAGGCTGCTCTGTGGTCAACCTCTGCTCCTCAAACTTCTTCAGGTCGGAACCCGCAGCTCAGAAATATTGAGCTCTGCTCATGTTTGTAAAACTGCATCAATATCCCATTCATAGCATCACAGGAGAGGCATGAAAATGGCATTCAGAGCAGTAATCACATCTGTAGAGCAAGCATTAAGGGAATGCTGGAAAAAAACACTCCTCGTAGCTAATGCAAGGACAGCTACGTTTCTCGTGTTATGTTGCATCACACTGGAGCTATGTTAAATTCAGGATATTTTCACATTAGGTGAGGTCTGGCTTGCAGACTGGGGATTTGGTTGCCAATTTTAGTCTGGCACAAAAACAAGCTCTGCTGCGAAGAGTGGCCTAAAACTGTGCTCACCAAGAAATCATTAAAGTACTCCTGAAATATGTCTTCAGATCTTCAGCCTCTTGGGCCTCCAAGACTGGGCGCAGTGGAGAGTCTCCGCGTCCATGCTTTGTTCCCAATCTCCTGCCTCACTCCACTCTGCCAAAATGAATCAGCCAGCTGAGAAAGCAGCAAAGGACGAGGACAAAGGAGAAAAGCCACATTCCTCCTTGCAACGTCCCTCTGGTGGAAGTAATTTGTGCACAGACAAACTGGAACAGGTCACAGTAAATCGCATCTTAGGCTCATTTCTTCTGGTCCAGGTCTATCCCATTTGATGCTCCTCGGCATCAAAACCTCAGCAGCAGCAGCACATTGTAACCCAACAGACTATGAGCTGCAAGCCCTCTGCTAGCAGGGCCTCCTACCTCCACTTCATTTGCACACAGTTGCTCACAGCTTCGAGTTCACAAGGTGGTCTGAATAACAGCTCTGAGAGCTGCTTGGAGACCAGGTAGGTTTGGCCTCCTCTGTAATGAGCACTGCAATTTTCCCCTCAGAGCAAAACCCTGCTCTCAAGCTCGTGTGCTAAGCAGCTACTGGAATTTCACAGCCCATGCAGAGGGGGTTTACTCACCTGCTTTTCCATCCTATGCAGACCCACACACCTACTCTGCAAAATCAGTACATAACAGAGAAGCTGAAGCACTCCTTCACCAATAGAAGCAGCTGTAATTCAGGCTGCTCTGCCAAATGCTTTGACAGAGAGGGAAAAAGATGGCTCTTAGGGCTTTTCCTGCCCCCTCCACCTGCCATCACCTTCCCCTCTGCCCCAGGTGAGACCATTACCTCTGGGCCTTCACACAGCAGGTGTTGCTTCAACCAAGTTCACCAAAAGCGAGGATGAAAGCTTAATTCTGCTGTTTCTTCTGCATTCTCTCAGCCCTCAGCTGTTGTTCCCCTCTCCCCAAGCCGCCCCTACCCAGCTCCCACCACTTTCCTCTTTCAGCAGTTCTGCTGATAAAAAAAAAAAACAACTGTTTATACCAACTTCATCAGCTGAGAGCTCGAAACCATTAACTGTGGAGGTGGGAGGGATTGTGGAATTTGCGAGGCAGATTGTTCAGCTGGCAGCCTGGGGGAAGGGTTGCTTTCTCCATGCTCTGCCTCTCCAACCAGCATGGGGATGGCTCGGCTTCTCCTGGAAACCGAATGTAGTGCAAAAAATGTCTTTTCCACGCAGCTATGCACAGGAAAATGCTGCGCACAAAGGATCCAGGGGTGAGGAAGTGTAAAAAAAAAATGACTGAAAGCAGAGTCTGTTGGCTGCTCTCAATGGCCAGGCCTGTTTGAATTTCCCTCCTGTTTAGAGCTCCCTTTGAGCACTGGAAGGACACAAGGAGTTCTCCCCGGAACCTTCCCTTATCCAGACTGAACTAGCCAAGCTCCCTCAGCCTGTCTTCATAGGAGAGGTGCTGCAGCCCTCTGAGCATCCTCATGGCCCTTCTCTGGTCCTGCTCTAACAGTTCCACAACTTTCCTGTAACGGGGTGTCCTGGATGTAAGTACTCCAGATGGGGCCTCACCAGGGCAGAGCAGAGGGGGACAATCCCCTTCCGGACCATTCTACCACTCCCCCATCGCTGCAGCCCAGGATGCTGTTGACCATCCATGCCCCAAGAGCATGCTGCTGCCTCATGTCCAGCTTTTGTCCACCAGGACCCTCGAATCCTTCTCTGCAGGGCTGCTCTCAGTGAGTTCTTCCCCCATCTGTACTCACATCTGGGGTTGCAGCACCTTGCACTTGGCTTTGTTGAACCTCATTAGGTTTACCCACCTCTTGAGTTTGTCAAGGTCACTTTGGATACCATCCTTTCCTTCTGTGGCATCAACTGCACCACACAACTTGGTGTCATCTGCAAACTCGCTTGTTTTGGGAGACTAACTGACATGCTTTGCTAGGACCAGTGCCTGCCTCGCAGTCAGTAGCTTTGATCTCCACATGCCAAGGCAGGGCATGGAGAATACTCATGAATACACAACAATACTTGTGTTTCTAAATAAAAACAACATCACAAAATAGCTGGGACACGAGCAAATATCAAAGCACAAATTCAAGAGTCGTAGGGCTCTCAAGGGAGACAGCTCAATCTGAAGTGTCCTTTAGGTAGAGCCCAATGTTTTTGATCGTTCACCATATTTGATCAAATAAAGCAATTGATCCTTAGCATGAGAGTTCAATATCGGCTATCAGTGCTGTACGAGTAGTACAATAAAACCCTCAGTCTTTTTGATCTCTGTTGAAGCATTTCATCTTGACATTTGTTAAACGTATCAGTAGATTGCTTAAAATGAGAATGGAGTTTTAAAAGCTTACCGGAAAAGCAAAGCTCACATTAAAAATTCAACTTTTACATTTGGTTAAGTTTTACATTCAATGCTTTTCATTAACTGTATTGCCCAGCCAGGTATTATTATCCAATTGCTTTTTAAGCAAGATGGTGAGACCTAAATGGATTTCTAAATATATATTCTAGGCTTCATTCCTACAACTATTTTTTATGATGGTTTATCTGCTTCTGCACCTTCCTTCATACCACCTCCTGACCCCAATCCAGCAACAGAAACAGGGAGTTCCTACCAGAATATCCCAGAGCAGGACAGAAGCCAAATGGCAATGTTAGCAGGCAAATAAAGGGGAGAGAGGAACAAAAAGAACATTTTCCATCATCCGAGCCTCTGTAAGAGTCAGAATAGATTGCCATCTCAGTGATACCAGTGCAAACCAAACGTAAATAGCAAAAAAACCCAGATACTATTACAGTTACTCTGGGCATGACCTTGTGAAATGGGGTGTGCACGTATAGCCCTACACAGCACGCAGGGCATGCAGGCAACACGTTCTGAATCACAAGGGCTTCACCATTTTGTGGGTAAGCTCTAGAACAGGTTGCAATCTGCCTCTCCTTGGATGCGACTTTCAAACCAAACTGGCTTTAAATCGGGCTCTGGTTTGAGGAGAAAGTTGGTTCTGCAAGTTTCTATCATCTTGTGACTTACAATTCCGAACACACAACAACGGCCACAGTGCAGAATTAAGTCACTGCTAGTTTCTCACTCCTTACTTCAGCACCTGTCAAGGAGCCAGAGAAAAAGTCAACTCTCAGATATCTGGCCTGGAGGGGGCCGGACCTAAAATCTGGTAGCCTGAAGTAAAAGGAGAGCTGAAGATAATCCATACAAGGCCACGCTGTTAGGAAACACAAAGTCAATTCTAGCATTTACCATCTCTTTTATAAACCACACAAATGGATCTTCAATTACATAGGCATAGGAGCAGCAGTATGCATTGGGTATACCTGTTCTAGTCTTCCTATAAGTTATTCTCTGCTGGGGTGCTCTTAAATGTTCTGAACCTGTTTTGTTATCCACAGATGCACGTGCTTTACTTCATCCTTCCATTATTCCATTTAAGCACAGATCAACATTAACAGGTCAGAGCATCGCACTGAGCTGGCGTTCAGCTCTGCCTGTAGCCCACCCTGGCAAATCAAACCTTAAATCTGCCATTGTCTCATGAATCTTAAAGGCTGGGAATATAAAAACCTTAGGGTTAGATTCTCAGCTGGAGTAAACTGATGTAGTCCACAGAGGTTTATTAATTTTGCAGTCTTTAAGGCACTGATGCCTCATCTGCATCTTTTGAGAGAACTAAGATTTCAGGAAAATCTTTTTGTTTGAATTTGAATCCAGTCAAAGCCCTGATGTCTGACATTTTGATCCTGACTGCATTATCAGTGCTGCTTTGTAAAATGGAGACTGAGGAGGCTGAGAAAAGCAGTGTGGAAGTTTTATGGAAGTAAGAAGAAATGGAAAAAGAAATGGAGATGTAGAAAAATAGCAGAAAACGATGGATATTCTCTTGAGAAATCAATATCATCAACTTGATTCTTCCCCCCTCATGCAACAGTAAGCCCTTCTCAAAGTACACTGGAGGTGGAAGAGGTTTCACCTGTGGCCTTCTATGATGGAGTGTCAGCATCAGTGGACAAAGGGAAGGCAACTGATGTCATCTACCTGGACTTCTTAGAGGCCTTTGACATGGTTCTGCGCTGCATCCTTATCTCTAGATTGGAAAGATATGGGTTCAAAGGGTGGACTATTAGGTGGGTAAAGAACTGGTTGGATGGTTACAGTCAGAGGATTGTTGACAATAGCACTATGTCCAGGTGGATGTGGTCATGAGTGGTATCCCACAGGGGTCTGTCTTGGGACCAGTACACTTTAACACCTTTTTTGATGACACAGATGATGGGATTGAGTGCACGTTCAGTGAGTTTGCAGATGACACCAAATCGATGCAACAGAAGGAAGGGACTGCATCCAAAGTGACCTTGACAAACTCGAAAGGTGGGCCCATGTAAACCTAGTGAGGTTCAACAAAGCCAAGTGCAAGGCGTTGGGGCCCTCAATACAGGAAAGCTGCGGAGATGTTGGAACGGGTCCAGAGGAGGCCAAAAGGATGCTCAGAGGGCTGGAGCAGCTCTCCAACAAGAAAAGGAAGAGGGAACTTGGCATGTTAAGACTGGAGAAGAGAAAGCTTCAGGGAGACCTCATTGAGGCCTCCCAGTATTTAAAGGGAGTTACAAACAAGAGGGAAATCAGCTTTTTTACATGGGTAGATAGTGAGAGGGCAAAGGAAATGGTTTTAAATTAAAGGAGGGGAGATTAGATTAAATGTCAGGGGGAAGTTTTTCCACAGAGAGGGCTGTGAGGCCCTGGCACTGCTGCCATGGCCATGGGTGTCCCATCTTTGGAGTTGTTCAAGCCCAGGTTGGATGGAGCCTTGGGCAACCTGCTCTGGTGGCTGGCAACCCTGCCCATAGCTGGGGAGTTGGAATGAGATGATCTTTGAAGTCCCTTCCAATGCAAGCAATTATTACCACATCTACTGCCCTGAGTAGCCCCATATACAACATGGGGAAGCAACCAACAGGCTGCTTTGCTCATGGACACCAGTACAGCCCAGCGGCCTCTAAAACTGCTTCCTGTGTTCAAGGCAGCAAGAAAGGACTTAGAAGGCTTACATGCATGGTGCTGCTGTCATCCTTGATGGGAGTCATCTTTGGAAGCAAATGGTTTAGAATTACCAGTAGGACTGTGTGGATAAGTCTGTGTGATTTCAAACAGATTTTCAAAGCCTGGAGAAATAGTCAAAGCTGTGTGTACACGGCCTTGAACTCCTGATGGTCCCCCACCATTAGGAAATTTTCTGAGGCAAGGGGAAAAAAGTTCACAAGTAACTTCAGCTCAAAGCATTTATTTCCCTTCTTTGTGGTCAAGCATCCAAGAAGCCCTGCTGAAGAGAGATCAGGCTGAGTGATTGAAAACAGAAGCACTCAGGGGAGCAGACAAAAAAAAAAAGCAAAAAGAAAGCTCTTTTCTCCTTTCCTTTAAGCTAAGTTTATAACGGTGTTAGAAAGAATAATCAAGATGGTTCCTTTAGAGATAAGAGGGCAGGGAACTAGGGGAGAAAGAGGCCAGAGGTGGTGTTTTTTTTTTTCTTTTAGTAATATTAGTATCAAAGAAACAATTGGTGGATTTTCTTCTCAAATGGTCGGGACTGGACTGGAATTTGCTACTAGGCAGAAAGTCAAAACAAGGCCTGAAGATAAGCAGCTTCTCCCTAAGCAGCAGAGAAAGAATTCTGCAGTTAATGCAATTTATCCTTATGTAAGAGTCTAGTAAAAGCTGACAACAGGATATATAAAATGTATAAAGCATTCCATAAACAGGCCCATTTTCTTCCTGAGATAATTCGGCAAGTCACAGAATCATTAAGGCCAGTCCAACCAACAACCCATGCCTGTGACTGCTCTGGACCATGTAACTCAGTATAACATCTACCCTCTTATTGAACACCTCCAGTAACCACAGAGCAGTTTTCAGGCTAAAAATACTCTCCAGCTTCAATCTCGTTCTTGGAATGAAAGGGCAATGAGCCTGTGGTGGGTAAAGAGGTGTTGTAGGGTCTTCACACGTTGTGGGGGAATTTGCTAGATAGAAAGCCTGCCCATCTGTGGGGCTTAAAGCAGCATAGTCATGGAACAGTGGGACAGTAAATGGTTCCATTGTATGGTTTTAAGATCTGCTGAAAGGCAGCAAGCACACTGCAAGGTACCCACATCCTGACAGAAGACAGCCCTCAGCAAAACACAGTAAGGGTGGTGAGGCACTGGAACAGGTTGCCCAGAGATGTGGTAGATGCCTGTCCTTGGAAACACTCGAGATAAGGCTGAACCAGGCTCTGAACAACGTGATAAAGCTGTAGGTGTCCCTGTTCATTGCAGGGGAGTTGGGCTCAATGACCTTTTAGGGTCCCTTCCATCTCAAACGATTCTATGATTTGACAGAAATTGGTACCTGGGTACCAGGTAGCCTTTCCCAGTGACTCAAAGCAAGGACACAGCCTTAGTCCAGCAAACAAGGTGAACTCAGAGGTGGCCAGGAAAACACGCATTGCACCAGCTAAAGCATCCAAGCCTTCTTCAAAGAAAGCCTGGAGGGGAGCGCATTGCAGTAATACTGCCTGGAGGTAACACAGGCTGCACAGTTGGGAAAAAAATCACAGGAAGAAAAGCTGAAGCAGAATAACAAACCCACAAAAAAAGAATCTGCTTTGCTTTGTTTTACAGTGTTTTTGTGCAACAGAGAAAGCAAATCTCACTGCAGCCCTGGTTACACTTGGAGCACAGGCTCTCTGCTTTGGGATGAAATGGACATAACGTGAATGCTGAAGGGCCTCGTGCACAGCTGGAGCACTGCTTTGCAGGATTCCATAAGCTCTGCTAGCTGTATTAATATTATAGCATTGCCTAGAGAGGACAACCAAGATTCTTACAGGGGATGCTATAAAAAGAACAATCGAAAAGATTACCTGCATTCCCCAAACTTCGGATAGGTGACCATAGAAAAGGGAAATAAATATCCCAGAGTGCTTATAAAATGCAGCAATGAGGCAACGACTCCCAGAAGTCCTAAACCCCAGCCCATAGCCTCTTATGTAACACTGCATTTAACAATTGCTTTTGTGAGAGAATAAGCTGAACCAAACTAAGTGTGTCATTTTTTTTTATTCCCCCACTGTGCCTTTCTACAGCTTTAACCTCTTCCCATCGTTGCCTGGCTAGTTTTGAAAAGCTTAATCAGAGATGATACTTTAAATCTCTTCTTGGTAACGTTACTAATCTGTTTATTATTTTCTTGCAAGAGCACAGCCCTGAGACGAAGCCTAACATAACCAAAATGCTTAATTGCATCCTTTCCCTTGAGATGAGGAAACATTTCAGCCTATGTGAAGGCTAGAGTAGTCTTAGTGGAGAACACCTTTATTAGAGAAGACAGAGGAGCACATTACAGGAGAAGAAAAGGAATGTAAACTTTAATCAAATGATACCATTACCATTATCCTTCAAATCCAGGTGCTGTATGAATGATCATGTCCTCGTGTAACACACAATGGACTTAAATGTTGGTTTTGACTGCGAGTTGCTTCCATTCCAGCTATTTAATGAGCCCTCTCCTTGTTTTCCTTAAACAACTAAAGTAAAACAAATGCGCTGCAGAATTAATAATTGTAATAGGTTTCTTCACAAGTGGCTGCAGTAAGATAAAGAATAACTATTACGCCGACTATCAAGGCAGCAAACTCAAGAGCAAAGAGATCAACGTGAGATTCAACGAAGGGCCTGTGCTTAGGCTGGGGAAGGCATCCTAGTTGTCCCACATTCTGTGGGACTGTGTAACTATGGACAGAAAGCAGACGGCATCCCCAGATGGTTGATCACCTCCAGCTGGAGGAGCTGGTCTGAGGATCTGCCTGTCTTTTTGATGACCACAGATGGACCTCAGGGGAATTTTAGTGCTTAAAATGAGAGACAGCAAATCTGTGGCAAGTTATGTACATCTAGTCATGCAGGAAAAACATAGCAGTACAGAGAATTAAGTCCACGCATCCCAAATGAGTATCTTAACCACCTGCTTTGACTACCCAGCATAGCCTTATATAGATTAACAGGTGATGATATTCTGCCTCAGAGGTGTAAATCTGCAATAATGCCACTGAAGACAAAATGGGCTTTGAGTGAGACAAGAAAGAATCAGCTGCAGTTGACATTGCTAGAAGTGGACAAATCAAAAAGCAACATTTTGTATTTGGTTATGCTGGCTTAAATCTAACAGCACAAAATGTGTCTATTGTTTGGAGAGGGCTTGAAAGGCATTAAATCATGCTCGAGGAAACTCCTCTGATCCTTGCGGCTAGATGGAATTGCTTAGCTCAAAAGAATGACTGCGTGATATATAGCTGAGAGGCTGCTCTGCCTGTGTCCTTGCTCCTCTGTAAAGCAGTGCCGCACAATGCTTAGTGCTAAAATACCTGCAAACCACAGGTAGGTCATTGCTGGGATTTCTGAGTAGTAAATGTAAGTGATGAATTCTCACCTGCAATTTTCTTTTTTCAAGTGGTACACATTGTCAATAGATTTAATACCACTGAGCATCACTGTGCAAACAAATGTATGATCCTTCTCATCTCAAAGTGCTGCTAATTTGTCGGTAGACTCTGGTGCATCTGGACAACTGGGCATTAAAAACAGATTCCTTCTTTTGTTTGATTAAGAGTAATGATCTCAGTGGAAACGTATCACTTAGCATACAAAACAAGTGCTCAGTGTAAAGTTTCTTTACCGAGAGTTCCATGCTTTACGCTGCTGAATAACACAAACAATAGAGCATCATCAGGTCCTGCCCAGATTTGTAATCTAACATTGATTTTGCTTGGGGAGGCGGGGGGGAACACCGCCAAAAGATACTTTAACTCAATATTCTGAGAGTGAATTTCAAACTTAGCAATTAAATATTAAACGCAAGCTAGTAAGACTTCCTTTGGGTAGCCTTGAACATGCTTTGATCAAGCACAACACAAAAAGCATCAGAAACGTGTTTCAGAACAGTTTGAGAATGTTCAACCCCTTTACCAGGAAATTCTGGAAAACCACCCGAAGCCAATGGTACCCCAGTGTCTCCCTTCACCCCTCGATTGACAAGAGAACCCAAAAGCAGGTGCTGCAGGCTCTCCAAAAGTTACTGGCTCAATGACCAGCCCAAGGTCAGTGACAGAACTGGAAGCATCTCAAAAAACGACAGCAACAGAATCCAATAACAAAACGCTTCCTTGTTTATCGGGTCCTGCAGCAACATCAGTCCCAACAAAATTATGAGTCTGTTTATTAGCTGATACATTCAGGAGAAAAAATATGACATCCAGCTACCGAGAGAAATGGCATCAGTTATCTTCGCTGTCATCTGTAAACACCAACATGCAGCTGCACATTAGACTAAAATGGAGTGAGGTCAGACCATGGAAAGGTGCTGGCATTTATCACATAGTTCAGTTGTGCTCGGTTATCACTTGCACCTGTTACCAGGATGCTGCTTGGCTCTGTTCTGAAGGCAGAGCTAAGCTTGTTACAAAACAAAACCATCCCAAAGCCAAAATCCAAGAACCTCACAGCAATGGTGCTGCCTCCTTCCCCCTTCCAGAGATCCTGCTCTCCTCAGTCACCCCTGGAAGACAGATCTCTGCCAAAAATTCCCTGTGTTTTGGATATTCCTCCTTTCCTTTGTAACAAGGAATGCCCCGAGCTCAGTTCTGCCTTAAAAGCAGAGTATACTCCAAGCCACTCTCTTATTTACTTCAAGTATTAAGCGGATTAACAAGCCAAGAGGATATTAACTGTATCTACATACCTGTTATAACTATTAATCTGTATGCCATTGTGCAGTGTAGAACAAGCTGATATTAAATAAAATGAAGAACTAATCTCCCCAAGGGTACAAACCCTTGCGAGTTCTGCTCCCTTTCCTGGAAACATGCCACGCACATAACTAATTTCTTCTTTCAGGTGTCACAATTTTGCCCGATTCAGCTAGGAAAACTGCTTTGCTTCAATCTATTTCTATATGGCTCAAGGGATGAAGGAAGGCAGGTTCAGATCAGCAGGCTCAGATTAATTGTGGAACAGGCAGCAACGTGCTCCCACCATGGAATGATTCCTTTTCCACAGGCAGGAGGGTGGGGGGGAGGTGTGAATGAGCAGGACTCCTGCTCTCAGATCTGAAAAATATGAGCTGGGCTCCAGATCTTTGAAGGAATATATCAGAAATAAGCAGGGAACCTCCAAGGGCAGAGCACCGAACAGATATGAGAGCACCTTAGGGACCATGTTCCGATCACATAAGGCCCATTGAGGCCACTCAGCTGACAGTATAGGGTGAAAAAATGTAGGGCATCTAGCATACTATTAAGGAGATACGGCTATGCTCTTCATCAGCCCTCAGGTACCATCAACATCACTCATTACCAAAGCAACAGAGAAACTGATGGAGGAGAACATGGACCTCATTCACAGTCGCAAAATCCAGGAATGAGAGCACAATTATACCAAAGTCATTGAAGTTAAGATGGGAACAGATTTGGTCTCACTGAAGCAAGCATTTGGATATATTATGCAGGAACCTTTACAATGTAACATTTGGCCTTGGAGATGACATTGCTATTTCATCAGGTAATTAAAAGACAGAACCAAATACTGCTTCAACAGACACTAAAAGGATCCTCCCTGCACCTAAATAATACTAATGTTAGGACTGAAATAACATGAAAGGAAAAGACTTAATTTTGACCTTACTTTAACTAATTGAGAAAACGTTCATCAGACGCTTTTATTAGGCAACCAAAGGTAGAAACTGCAACATCAGCTCTCCCTATATAATGTAATTAAACAATGCACATAACCTCAATGCAGTCTCTGGGGAGAGGAACTGAGAAGGAAAAGGCCATGAATAACAAAGGTTAATCACATTGCCTAATGCACTCAGATGCTCCAGTGGCCAGGACAGTAGCAAAACCAAATAAAATCCCTGACAGCATATAGATGTGGAAGGTCAATGCAGGACAGATACGATTAAATAAGTCAAATGCTAACAACTGCTTTGTGGTTTCCATACGGAACCACTGGAAGGCCTTCTAAAAGACATTAATGTCTTTAATGAGATACTGGGACTCTAGGAAGATAATTTAGACAAGCAATTGAGTTTATGGAGCAGAAAGACTGTTTATGATGAACTGCAACCAGGACAAGAAAGCCAGGATTAAGACCAAAAATGAATATTGGTAAAATCAGATTCTTATAAATACGGATTATTATGGCCATTTTAGTGGCCACTTAGTGACATCTGAAAGCAAAGTGCAGGGGATTGCAGCTGGGATAGCAATTCTTGGAACTGACCCCTCACCCCCAGAAAAGAGGGCTGTTATTGACAAAAGCTGTAATTACAAGCACTAATTTTGGGCCAGGAAGAGCGTTTCTCTGGTCCACTATGTATCAACGTTTTCATTCTCATCAAGATTGACATCCATACTGGATTGCCCTACTTCATCAAAAGTCTTTCCCTCAAAAACACTTCGCTGCTAAACCTGAGACATACCGGTCAAATACATCATCCTTTAAGGATTTCAAAGAGGAATAAAATGGAAGGAAATCTGGGGACTCAAGATGATAAAGGCATATCTTTCCAGCTGGTACCTAAAAATTTAGGCAAACGCTTCCAATCTACTGTATCTGCATACTTATAAGTACATCCATCCATTGACCCAAGTGTTAGTGCAGTTATAAATGATACTTGCACTGTGTAATTGATGCCGTTAACAAAATTAACAGTTCCTTTCTTAGGCTGCAGGATAAGAATAATCTACAGATCTTTAGCTAGAATCCTGCTAGAAGATAGATCCAAGATGACAACAAAATCCTCAGTGCAGGGTCTTGTATTTGGGTTCTACATTCAGATTCACCAGAAGTGGCAATTTCTTTTCCAAAACATCCCTAAAAAGGTTAGATAAAATGTTACTTATGGTGTTGTAGCCAGCCTTCAGTTCATATCATAGTCCTGAAACAGGCTTAATGCATTTCCCAGTTCCATTTAAGACAGTACTTGAGACTTTGTTGAAGTGCAGGTATTACTACAGTAATTCATGAGGGTTCCCCTGCTCCTACCGTGGTTGTTTAATAAAAAACATCCTTTATTCATCCAAGTACCATGTATTGGATCTCTGCCTGACCCGAACAATCATCATTTCAACACAGCTGTGCCCTTCCAATTTTGTTAAGGCCAGGCCTGCTGTACCTACAAGGTGGTAACCATCAAATCCACTTTCTTCTCTCCTTTCAAAATCCACTCTCAGTGCTGAAAAGAAACAGATACTGCAATAACATGACCTCTGAGAATAAGGACAATGAAGATCAGGATATGGTATAGCTCCACAAAGATCAAAATGAACGCTCCTCGATATTAAATAGCATTTTTCAAGATGGCATATTATTATTAATAATATAGGCATATTATTATTAGTTAACCTATTTCCAATCATCATGCCCACAAACATGTAATAGAGCTATGGAATCGTGAAGGTTGGAAAAGACCTCTATGATCACCAGGTCCAACCCCAACCCATCCAACCATGCCCACTGACCATGTCACTCAGTGCCACATCGCCACAGTTCTTGAACACTTCCAGGGATGGTGACCCCACCACCTCTCTGGGCAGACTGCTCCAATACACCACCACTGTTTCTGAGAATACATTTTTCCTAATATCCAACTTGAATTAATCAAACCCATCCCAAGGAACTTGCTGAATGCTTCCAAAGCCCAGTATCACGCCTGAAAACTAAGCACAGTTTGCCTTCTTTCCAGCCCAAAGTATTGCAATATACTACTGAAGATGGACTACGTCCTCAGCCTCGCAGAAGTGCTTAAGACTGAACATTTTTAAAACTTTTCGGAGTTTGAAATATACCCCACTAACCCTAATGGGCCCAATTTTCCACTTCTTATAGCCACGCATAGTAAGACATGTGAAAAGTAACATCTAAGTGGCTGAAAAGCTATTACTGTGATTTGGGGGCATTTTACATTCACTTAGCACTAACTCTGCGCAGGATTAAATGACTACACTAGGTGCAAGGCAGGAAAAAAAAGAATCAACCACACTGAAGTCAATATGGTTATTTCTGACTCAGGATTAAGTGTGATCTGAATAAGACTGCTGTCTCCTTGCTCAGATGGTGGAACTATTCCTAGCTTCCCATCCACCCCCTTCAAATGCTTGGAGGCAGGGAGCTATGGGCAAAACACTCTCCAAGAATAAATCCTTATCAGTATTAGGTACGTTTCCTTAGCAACAGGTGGAGATCTTCATTCAGTGGCAAATAATTGCTTTCTCCTCCCCACTGAAAGGTATCATTTATATAAGGCAACTGAGAGCTTACGTGGAGAGACCCACATCTCTCCGAAGGATAAAATAGAACAAGCCCCCATAATGTACCATGGGGGGATGGCAACCTTCCACTTTCTGTGATACGGCAAACCCAAGTCTGTAAAACATGAATGAGATCCCAGTCAGTCTGAGTCATTTAGCTATCGCTGCCCCAAAGCTAAAAAAAAGTCAAGGGTTCTCTGTCACATACTGTTGCTCAAAAATGAATATATGAGAAGCAAAGAGATGAAAGGAGCTCATCCCAGCCTGGATATTCTGGGCATATATATATATATATATATATATATAACTTTTTGTGAGATGCAGCATTCTGGAGAGTGGCTGCAATACCAAATGAGGAGTGTGCAGGTGCATACAGGTTCCCCATATAGAGATGGGATGAATATTACCTAGTAAAGTTATATAGGATTGCAGGAAAAGAGTTACAGCTCTGAATAAAGTTTCAACTTATGACCCTTATTCTTTGCTGCACTTTATGAAGTAATTTATGTGAAAGCAAAAGGAGTGCTAAATGGTACCAAGTCAGCATGGTGACTTTTTGTTCTAATGGATGAGTGTTACCCTGGAGAAGCAGAAGATGCGACTCTGGCATGTCTCTGAGATGCTCTGGACTAACATCAGCCTTTGTAAGCAAAGAATGTGAATAAACAGGAAAGAATTTGACTCTTGATTTCTCCGAAAAATTAGGAGCGCAGGAAGCTGTGACATAGCAAAGTGCATGGAAAATTAAGCCCAGAACATGTTTTCTATGAGCGCTTTGGGTTCTGCTTGTCAGAGACATTAAATATCCCCTTGTCCTGTTGGAACGACTTTCCTTCCACAGTTATACGCGTTCCTGATGTCAGGGACTCCTTCATTAATGATTCCTGTAGGTCTTCTGGACTTTGGAACCCAGCCATGCGATCACACTGAGCTGCACTACAGAAGTAACCACCCAGATCAGTTTAATTTCAGATAATCTGGACTAAGTGCACCGAAATAAGCAGTTCCACCACATGTACAGCTGCGCATCTGGTGTTTGCGGAGCAGAGTATGTTTACTTTAAAACCAGAGTGGCAAAAAATGTTCGCCTTAAGCAGATGATGATTATTAAGTATCTGAAGATATATGGTGCCTTTGAAGCGTTCTGAATGATTCTAATTTAAGAAGAGAATTAGTCATAACAGCTCAGCAGATGTGACATGGTTAGCAGGGGTCATTTCTAAAGGCCATTCCTCATGCATTGATACAGTGATAAATTCACGACGGACAACGCAGGGAAAATCTCTAAACTGAACCATCATCACTCTTCTTAAAAGGAAAACTCGCAAGGAAACAACAGTGGCTGCACAGAATAGAAAGATGCTATTGCTGAGTTGTAAATAGGGACATCTGGAAGAACAGCACTTGCTGCTTTAAAAGGAGGCTTTCCACCGGCTCTGGAAGATTTCTGAGTCGTTTACTCTCACAACATGGTTTCAGGGAGAAAAAAGTCTCCCTGAAGCCAGAGCAGCAGACAAAGCAACCTGTCTTCCATAAGGGAACACACTGCTGCACCCAGCAATGCATTCTGATATACACACATCCCCTCCCGATCCTCTCCCTATTGGCAAAACTGGATTGAGTGCTATAAAAAGCTGCTGTAAAAAAGATCAGCAGCTTATGCAAGGGGTGTAAGAATACATGAGGCTACATTTGTTCAGGGATACAACATCAGGCTCCAGTTCGGTGTCTCCAGCTCTGCTTCATGGCTTGGCTTCCTCAGGTACAAAAATTATTGAGAATTTGAGTTCCTCAAGCAAACATATTGCAAACCCAATACTTCTACTGCAGATGGCTGTTCCCAGACACAGAGATCTGAACTACACTTTTTAACTAGGTATACATGCCATTAAATGGTCTGATTTTTTGGGGTGGTTGCTGTGTGGAGTTGGACTCAGCGATTCCTATGGGTCCATTCCAACTCACTATATTCTATGATTTTGTGATCACGTGAATGGGATTCACCCAGACCACCAACCCAAGCGGAGTCCCCATCCTAAAAGGAATGCACCAAAGCTCTGCAGGAATCCTTTAGCTACCGTGATTGCTTATACACAGGAGATGCTTGGAGATAAAGCAACATAAAGCCTTGAGACTGAGGAAAACGCATGCATGGGCACAACTGACAATACCATTTCCCATTCCTTTCGCAGTGATTTTATATGACCCATTTTCTCTTCCGTTTTTATGTCACCGCAGTAAATAGAACGCAGATATACATACACACAGGACTACACTCGCTCTGTACACATCCAAAGGCAATCTATTTTACAATGAGATGCTCCACAGTTGACTCAACTTATACTCCATGTGAGCGGTCATAGGCAATTATTTTGTTTTAACTTCTCTTTCATTGAAGTGTCTTGCGCATCTGCTAGCATTCAAGTTCAAGCAGCGTTTTAAAGTGTTTTCTATCCATGCCCCCCAGTGAGTGCAAGAAGTAGCTGGCTCATTATATTGAGCGCGACATATTGAAGATGTCTGAATAGGTAAAACCTGAGCTTAAATTAAAAACAATAATAATAAAACACCCAAATAGGCCATCAGATATTGAGAACTAGAGGGGAAAAAAAGGTAATAAGACATTGTTTAGGGAGAACAGAGAGAATACTATAAATACCCTAGAGAAAAACTTCAAAAATATCGTTATCAACACAGTCTAAAAAGAACACTGTCTTATGATTTAAATTCAGTGACTGGATAACCAAACTTTTCTCCTTGTTTTTAACACCTCTTGGCTTCTGGGCAAAGGTCTGAAGATGGGGCCCGACATATTTGGTTCAGCTGCTGTCTGACTCACCTCAATGCCATCTTCAATTTGCGAGCATGTAAAAGGTGGCCTTGTTAGGTCCTCAAGAAGAAATCTGAAACAGCTGAGTCCCCTTGCACATAAGAATCTCAGCAAGTTCAAGTCTTCACAAGCACCTCAGGATTTGAGAGCAATAAAAGTAATAAACGCTCATTTAAGCCTTGATCCAGCAGCATTTCAATAGAAACCTTGAGAATTACATCCTTATCTGCAAGACCAAATAATAACCGTGGGTGTGATTCTGCCTCCTCCCCAGTCCCACAGGCACTCAGAACTCCAGCACAGCTCCAGCAAAGCTGCGAAGTGCATTTACCCTGAGGATTAAATACTTCCCCCCAGGGAGCAGTCAGTGCTCCTGCAGGACTGAGCTCTATCAGAAGGAGAGAATGGGATGATTTATGGGCTCAGATACCCTTCTGCTAATAGCAGCATGACTAACAACTATGGGAAACGCCCAATACGTGAGGATGAACAGCTCTGGAGCTGGCCAACTCTGAGTAACACTCACAGTCCTCCCCAGCTTCGAGACCTTTTCTTCTTTTCAGATTCGTCTAATTTCAGAGTAATGAATTTTTTAAGCTATCAAACCTCTATTCCCACAATTGCTGTAGTTTTGAAATATGGAGAAAATTAACACAAAGTTACAAGAAAAAAAAACACCAGGGTTCAAATAAACGTCTAGTAACTTTTAATATTTGCTGTAATAGGATTTGGTGCAGTAATTTATAATTTTTGTACGAGCAACAGCTAAGATTAATGTTGGTAGTTATTATATGCAATAATTATAGGCTTTTTAGAAGCTGCCTGGCTGGAGGGACACTGCCTGTTTGTACAAAAGATAATTATGGGACAAATTTAATTTTCCCATTCCTCTAGTTAGGCAGCTGCTGCAGATAAACACATACCTCATTTTCAAGTGCTTGTTCCTTATCACTGTCTTTGAAGTGTCACAACCCTTATCAAAAGTGTTCTTTCATTCACTGCCCAACTACAGCAGAGTTTATCTAGGTACTTACACGGCTCTGCCATTACTTCAGTACTTCATTGCCTGGTGATTGCTGGCTGGAGAATTTGCTCCCTAGAAGTGGGCAGCTCCTAATCCTTGCTAGAAACCATGGTCCAGATTCATCTTTCCTAACCCTATGCAGAAAATATCTCTGTTTCAAACCATGTGCTGCATCCTGCTGCTCGATGCAACCCCAAGAGGGGAAATGCAACTACTTGTGTGACCCCAATGTGATCCTGCATCCATGCGGGCATGCCACAGCATTCTCCCCAAAACCAACACACCCAACATCGCTAATATATGGAACGCTTTGAGCTGTATCGACACCAGCAATTTGCTTTGGAGCAGCAGAATGGATTTTGAAGCCATTCCCAATTGCTTTCATTTGCAATATGTTGGTTCAGTCTGCAGAGCACTTTTGGCATGAGCAAAACAAGTTGCTTTCCTGTTCCTAAGGCTGCAGCTGTAATGAAGCTGTGACCTCCGAGCTGCACCCTGACACCCCCAGCACGCACCAGACTCTTTTTACTCACTGCAAACCTCAAGCCCTGTTGTGAGAAGCGCTGCTCCAGAGACCAGAGCAGATGTCACCTGAAATGACCTTCCCTGCATCACTTAAGGAGCTTCAGCATCAACTACTCCAAGTGCTGATCTGCTCCTCCTGCGCTCACACAGCCTTTAGGACCAAACCACAGTCACCCCAAGAACAATACAGGAGGAAAATGTACAGTTGTGAGGGTCCCCACACCCAAGCAAGCCAGGAACATCCCACTCTTAATTAACTCAAGAGGAACGCATAGCACCTGCAATATTTGGGTCTCTACTTGAGACTTACCCCAAATATGAGGGACTCGCACTTACAAAACACTGCTTATAACCCAGAATTATCTCGAAGGCAAGGAGCTGCTGCACAGTTTACTCAGCCTGCTTAATCATGCAATACATCTCCTGCATTTTCCCTTACATGACTCCATTCTCTCATCTCAAGCCAAAGAGTTTTGCCATTAATTTCCTGGATTAAAAGCCGGATGAGGCTTTCAGCCCAGACCTCTGCTGGCTGCTACCTGCTAGAAGCAAAGCCTTCAAACATCCCTCTTGCTGCTACACAATTAATTTCTTTTCCCGCAGGCTTTCAGAGTCTATTGAATTTTACTTTTTTTCCGCCTCTGCTGACTCTTTCCACCCTTTCCAGAAAGTGTTGCTTAGAAGTTAACAGGCAGAAGGAGAATTAATGAGACGAACAGAAAGGGACTCCAAACGCTTTCCTCATTCAGAGCAAACTTCATCCTGTACAGGGTTGCCCATTTCCTCTATTCAAAATCAATTAATAAAAACACAGGTTTTGAAACCATCCATTTTCTGCTATCTTCCTCTTTTTTTTTGGATCAAAATATTTACTTTTTTTTTTTTTTTTCCCTTCACTGTCACCCCTAATTCTGCTCTTCAGGACTTGGATCGAGGAACACCTCTCTGGGCTCCACTGGTGTAAACCCAGGATGTGCCACTAACGTCTGGTTTCATCCTCAAGACATTTAATTCTATGGTCTAGGCCCGCCCTCTGCTCTGTAAAACAAGCACAGTTTATCTGTGATTCTTTCTTATCTTTTATCTGCTTTGATTATCGAGTTCCTGTGCCAACAGACATTTCTCACCAACTACCTACAACACCAACGCGCAGAGACGTTGACTCGAAATAAAGGGTTCAAAATTACAATCTGATTAATTTTCAGAATACAAATATAAATAACTCAGAGGACCGTTCAATATAGAGGGTTGCAGAAGAGTTAATTACTGCTTTCTCTCCACAGCTCTCCTTCCCGGAATATCTGTTGCTAGGAAGTATGTGCAGCCTTGGAACCAGTTTTCCTGGGTGTTCGTGTTTGTTTGTTTGCTTTTGCAGACATCTGACAGCAAAAAAGAGCTGTACCACGCTCACCCTTCTGAAGAGTGCTCTATGTGCATTTTATCCTTGAATTTGTTTTAAATAATATACATTTGGAGCTATGTTCTAAATTTGTCCTTTAAGTTAAGAAATCTATAATTCGGTGCTTGTTCAGAGAAAGATAAAGAACATTAAAGCAGCTGGCAAGCACAAAAACTCAAGAACAAAACTAGTCTTGATACCAAAAACACATTTCAGTATAATGGACCATATAATTAATCCATGAATGAGATGACAAAGTCCCTAATCATAGAGAGAGTCAGCTGCTCCTTTGTCGATTTGGTTACTAACTCAACTGTTTCATTTAATACTCTGATTTAATGAGGGGTCTCATATCCTAACAAGCTGAACATGAGTGGATTTCTACACTGAACGGAAGGACCTCTGAAGGCTTAGTAGAAAACCGAAGCAGTAATTAGTAAAATTAAAAGGTGACAAAGATGTTCGGAGTTCACATGAACTTCACAGTGGGTTTACAACAGAAGCCGTTACCTTGGAAGGTGGTTTTACTTTATTTATTGAGAGCATGAAACTTGTTAAAAACTCATTTCAGCACAGAGAAAGAAAACTCACATGGTTGTAGGACTGCATGGGGAAAATCCCTTTCTGGTAAATAATTCGTATGAAACAACATTAACATCTGTAAACACTTTTCAGCAAAGGTCTTGGCGTGCTCTATTTCTAAGCCCATAATAAGTCTTTTGATACAACTGACTCCCACAGATTAATGACCTGGCATTATTAAAATGTTGTTTAGCATTCCCAATTAAAAGGCCTTTTTGTAATATCAATTTGCATAATTACATTGGATATTACAGGGCCCAATTCCCCTATACCCCAGAGTCTCTTTACATCATCTGGATAGCACTAAGCTTCACACCAAAGCATTACACCTGAATTGCTTTTCATTTAAACTCTGGCCTTTATTTCCCTGCTCTCCTCCTCACTGCCAGTCTTGAGTTGGGGGCAGCTTGTGCTGTCTATGATGCAGAAAAGTCAATAATGTACACTCCTATTTGCAAGAAAAATACATCAGCAAAATGTGCAGCAGTGCAGAGTGTAAACCTCAATAAAGGATGGACAGCTGTCCCTGCGATGTGTTGTTATTTAGGATGTTCTAAAACATCATTAGTTTAATTGAATATACATTTAAATGGGGTGTTTCAGTGGTTATTCTGAATGTACAGCTAGTTGGAGAAAATTAACACAATCTATTTACTTCAAAAGGCTTTGGAATGAGTAAATCAACATCATTTACAAATTATATTATAGCACTTCTAACAATTTATGTCATTGAATTCACGAGTGCTGTAGGGAGCAGTTTGGTTGCAAATGTTTTGGGAAAGAGCTGGCGTAGGACTCTGGGAGTTGAGAATGCGGCATTAATTCTCACAACAGCTCCAGCTGATGGCCTTCCCTTGCTCAAAACACATTGTTACGCAGAGCTTTGTGGGCTTACACTTTAAATAAGGCTCTGCCTTTAGAAAAGAACGCTAAAAAAATCTCACGCACACACCCCTTGCATAAATGTCTATTTGTTATAGTCACTGCTTTTTAGTATATTCTGAATAACCCTGGCGTGAAAGAAGTCACGTTCAGAGGTGCTATGTATCAGCGCTCTCCCATTCTGTCAGTGGGACTGCCTGCTTTCATCCCAGCGATGAATCAAGCCACAGAGCCTGGAGCAGAGCTCTGCAAAGCCCTAAGGAATCACTCCGAGCAGGCAGAACTGCTGCAGAGACAGAGCTTGGAGAAAGCAAAGCAACACTGCACCTCCTCCAGACCCCTCATCCTTTGGTTAGTTCAAGGCAACTGAAGAGCAAACCCACCTATACACGCACAAAATATGAAGCTGAAGAACCATTTCTTAATCTTGTACGCTTCTTAACCTACCTCAGTGCTTGGGATGTGGGACTCACCGCTGCCTTATTTTCTGCCCATGGGTGGGATAAACCCAAACTTCCAGTGAACAAGATTCTCAAAAAACACACAGAGCTTTGCTTACTACAAATGAACTACAACTTCACATCACAGCCACAAGTCATTATTGGCATTTCTGGTTTCTGATGCACTTCTCCAAAAGCAACCAAGAGAATCCCAATTTATAAGTTCCTTCCCACCTGGATAATTACATTATGCTTTGTGGACATCACTTCGTATCAGAAGCTGCCAGGTTTAGGCACCTAGAGCAGGTTGGATTGGCATGGATTTCCGACAAGACTTGTCCAACACCAGGCAGCATGGTAGAGTTTGTATTGGGCATAACTATCCGTCCCTCCCAGCACCTGCAGCAAGAGAGCAGAGCTCTATTAGGATACCAAAATCCAGTCAGTGCAATGAGGACAAGACTACATCTGCAGCAAATGGCTCCTAAGATTTAGCCTGATGGATATCTTATTTTACATCCTTTAGCATCCCTAATGGTTTGTGAAACAAGAGTAAACAACATAATGGATCAAAGCTGGGATAAGCTACCCTCCAGAGACTTGATTTAGATAATAAGATGAAATACACTATGACGATTTAAAAAACTGGTACAAAAGTAAGATAGTTATTTGCCAAAAAGGGGCTGACAAAGACATAGCAAATACTTTCCCCTCCGGCACCCCACTGTCAATAGTGATCCAATCTCAAATCTTAATTATCCTTGAGTAGCTGTGGGGGGGGGGGGGTACTGAAATCAATGGGATTATTAGTGGCTTTAGAGCATAGCCATGTGGTTGAGGTGCTTTGTTGAACTGGAACTGCACTGTTTCTGTGCAGTTACACAGAATAAGACAACCGGGAATGCACTGTACAGTGTCACCAAACATCTACCTTCAATAAAGATAGAACTTGTTTGTCTTGAAAATGACACAATATAATTGAAACTATTTTGAATTCATTTAAGTGGAAGAATGATCCCCCTACCAAAATCATGAGCTATCGAAACTGCACAAACAGGTCTTTGGTTCAAAACAGTTGTAAGCTCCCAATATTTAATTCAAAAAATTATTAATCTTCTGGAGTTCTTAAGAACATTATGGGAAACGAGTTCTTTTGATCTGTTTTAATGCTGTCCTACGATGGTCATCCACCCACATGGTAGGAAAATGCGTGGTAATTCAGCTATTTTTGTTGTTATTGCCATAATTTCAGAGAAAGGTTATTCATTATTCCAATGAATTTACTTGTTTTCACAGAAAATATAGGTAACATTAATAGATGTGCACTTAATGGTTTGGGAGGAAAATGCTGATACAAAGCCCAGAAGAACCACTGAGAAAAGATTTCAGAGGACTTTGGATCATGCCCAAACCCAATAAAACTCACTTGAAGGAGACAGTTTGAAGAGGAAACAAATAAAGCAGGTAAAGCCTTTTTAAATAAAAATAAATACAGAAATATCTGCCTGTGCATGAACATCCAACCTGAAGGAGCCACTGACCATATTGCGTTCATCACTTCCCTTCTGTTCGTTAGGAACCACAATAAATCAGTGAAACGGAACCCACTTTTCATATGCAAAGCTGAAAACTGGGTCTAGGGGTATTTTATGAGGAATTGAACAGAGTCTTCCCAGTGACCCAAGTCCATGAAAAATCCCAAATTGGTGAAAAATACAAAACTGTAACATCCCTGGTGGAGATCTGCCAGTTGGCATCTGCTGAGGACCCCATCCCTTTGTATTTGAGGGGCAAGGCCTCTACACAGAAGAGTTAATATAGGGGCCATTAAAAAGTCAGCGTGTGCCAACTGTTGCCATGCTGTGGTAGCAGAGATAACCATAATCTGTCTCTGCATTAGCCTAAGAAATGACAGTGACAGTTGTGTGATCTGATGATTTATTTTAAATAGCCACTACTGTACCAGCATGAAAAGCAAATTTCTCACTTAGTTTTTCAAGTAATAAGCAAAGGGAAGCAGGGAAAGGAAACTTTTTTTTTTGTTTAACAGCAGTAAAATGTCATCATATTAATTCTTGCAGGGCTGAGAGCACCCTGCAGGCATAACCTTTAGGATTACTTAATTCCTGAAAGCAATAACAACCCTCTGCATTTGCCAGATAGCCCCTAGAATGAAATCTCCATTTACACATGTAGTATCAAGGTTTGGTTAGCACACCACTCTACCCCAAACTTCCTCACCAACGTATCCAAGAAGCAAGAGAAATGACCACAGCAAACTGTGCCCCAAAATTGGGCTGGATGTCGTGATTTTGCTGCTGCAGGGATGGGGACCACGGAATCTCCACCAAAGTAATTGTGACATGCACTGCCCCAAGAATATTGCAGTCCAGTTCTTGCTTTCCAGCATACATCAGTGTCAGCTATCGCCACTCTGATCCCAGCTGATGGAACCAAGATCCCTGCTTTACCTCTCATGTTCAGACCAGCTCAACTGGACTCTCTACACTGCGCATAGGGTGCCAGAATGGCTCAAAATGCCTATGGCAAGCAGCGGAAGGGATTAACAGAAATTGCTCTCTGAAGTTTGCTTGTTTAATAGTTTGCTCCTCAACAGGCTGCAGGGAGGAAATGAACCAGATGCTCAGCTAATGCTAAATTAGATCTCATTTATACAGCCAAACACCTGCGTTATTACGCTTTAATATTTCTTCAGGTGGAGTGTGCTGAAAAAGGTCATTACCAACCTAAGCATCACATCCTGGTCATGTACAAATCAATAGCCAATACGTCTTTCTGCTGGCACAGGTCTGCAATAGTTAACACCAATTACATACCTAACCCAGCAGCAATTAATTAATATATTAATTAATATATAGAGAGGCAGCTGAGTCAAGTGATATTCCTACCTTCAACACAAAACCAAGCGCACCATATTTTGGGTTATTCAAACTACAAGTTATTGCACACGTTGAGCAGAACAGGCAACTCCAGTGCATATGATTTTCTAGCTGTTCCCTTTTCAGACCACTGTTAAGGTCTCCTTCTGCATCTCCATCTCCAATATAGGCTCACAACACAAAAAAGGGCAATTCAAGCTGAGCCAAATTTATCAAGCTCCCCTCATTCTTCCTGAAATTAAGATTTGCTTGTTTTTTTTTTTGACTACTACATTTCTTTTATAGCAATTATTACAGCCTAAATTTTTGAATACGTAGAAAAGAGCATAGGCAAAAATTGCTTGAAAGGAAACTGTATTATGGAACTCTTTCTCAATCTCATATCAACACACTGCTATTGTTATTGGTTCAGCTCCACTGAAGGACAGATATGGACATGAGAGCAGTGGGAACCACGTCCATCAAGCTGTGCAACTAACAAACACATTATGCCCATGACACATCTAGTTTAGTGAAAGTTTAAAATGCTGCCACCTGGAATGGTTTTTCTATCATATCAGCATAGATCAACGGGCAAACTGAAGAGGCTGGGTAAGGAAAAAGCCTGGACAAGGTTCTGGGCACCGGTATTCTCATTTGGAAGCTGATGATATTTGACCTCAATGAATGGACTGTCAGGTAGGCGGAAGATTAGCTGAAGCATCAGGCTGAGAGTTGTGCCAGCTTGAAAATGCACATTTTCTATAAATCATTCCCATCCTTCCAAGACAGTAAGAGCTAAAGATTTCACCATTAACCCTTCCCTACACTCTAATTTGCGTCAATAGAGACACTTGAAAACATCCTGTATTGATCCAAAACCAACATGCCACTCATAAAGCAGATGAAAATCCAGCTCAGGTGACAGAATCTAACTACATCAGAATTCTAAAATACCAGAGGAATCAAGCAGTCTATTACTATACGCTCCAAAATATTATTAGAACATTCCACTATGCTTCATAAAAGCACCATGACAGCATTCAACAGAGTCTGCATATGGCCCTGAAACCTGGGCCATATGTGCACGTGGTCTTGCAGCAATCTTCCCCATTTAATGGGAAGCAGTGGGAATACTGTCCTTTGAGCTAGAATCATGGAACAACACCCCACTCCGCTGCAGAATTAAGTAGAAAAAGAGAACGGCCCAAAAAAGGATCATTAATAAAAATCAAAACATGAGCTTAAAATTGGAACAATATTAATCAAGTTAAAAAAGTGATCCTTTTATATTGGATTTTTCATCTAGATGACACCATCAGTTTTTATGTATTCTGAACTGAACAAGAGGCAGGAATGTGATAGCTCAGAGCTATGCAGAGAACGTAGGGGAAGCTTCAGCTCAGTTATCACACCATGTTTAGGGCCATACGCTATGAAACATCTAACTAGCTGCCCAGTTAGTCCAAAGGGGTCGAAAAATGAGATTAGACCTATTTTTGCCTTTTTCCTGGTGACACTGAATTACTCCAGGGCATAACAGATGAACAGCTGCTGTTACTGCACAGCTCTACGTCATTACAGCACTGCCCCAGAGGGAAGGCGTGATTTATTACTTTTACTACTATCACTCACTGGTATAAGAGGAGTCTAGGTCTAATCCTAAGCCAAAGTTAAGAAGTGGTAGATCTTAGCCAGATGCCAGGCTGACACTAAAACAGATATGATCTACAGTATAATGCCTATTTTAGAAGAATTTTATGTAGTAGCTCCACATGCAAACCTCCCCCTCCAGCTTGTGGAGCTGTATATTTGCACATTGTATTTGCCCAACTCTCACTTGAGTTGTAAGCATGTCAGGCAACCACATGTGGAAGTTTCATGGGGGTTCTGATTTTTGTGAGGGCTTTTTTTTTTCCTTTTTCTTCTTCTTCTTTTTTTTTTTTAATTCATTCTGGTAATGCAGTCAATTGATTTACTGCACACAGACTGCAGTGTTAAGATACCATTTGATTTTCTAATTCCAGAGCTTCTTGCAAAGGAGCCGCTTCCACAATTTTGTTGATTACTGTTATGAAATAGAAACATTTGATCTATTATAAATACTGTACAGAAGACAGGTTTTCCTTCCACGCTACTTTTTTTGCATGCTAAATGACTGATTCAGGGACTTCTTGTGAAGTGGCTGTCTGTCCCATCTTTTTGATTTATTGCTCTTATACAACAAGATTGAAATCTCTAAATGTTTTCATGACTCAAAGATTCTCATTAGGAGTTATCAACAGAAAACTTGAAAAGGTGGGTTATTTTGTACTCTGTTTTTGAAAGACAGATCAGTGTTTAGCAATGACTGTTTTTTTCCAATTCTCTTTGGGGAAATGTGTTTCCTTTATCACAGACAGCGTATCTATATTCATTCATAACTGTGTGGAGAATCAGCATAATATTCCCTTCCCTCCATTATCTTTTCTTAATAACTTTTTTCTGCTTAGCGATTTTTTTTCCCCCCTTCTTTGGCAGTACTTTAATATTCTCTTTGGACAGTAAGAAATATTATCCCTGAATAACAAATGTGATTTAGTAACCTTGTGCCTTTATCCTCGACTCAATTATTATTTCTCCTGGATTTTACTCCTACTACTCTCACCGAACTGTACAGTTTCTGGGGAAAGTTCCACCACTCTTGGGCTGCTGACCTCAGCTCTCCATCATCTTTCAATCAGTTGAGCTTTCCATGGTCCTGAAATAGGGCACAATGGAAGAGCCAAACTTGGACTCAAACATTTGGCTCTGGTTCTCCACCTTGCACATGACCTTGACCAAAGTCTGATACCCACTTCTCATTACCCTGCAATTAACAGTGGCAATACCACCACTTGCTTCACATTTTAAAGCACTGGGAGCTCTGCAGATTGCTTTATATAAATAAGTATAGAAGGGAATTTCTGTTATTAACTATTTTAGTAACTCCAGTTGCAGCAAGGTGAAAATGTGCAGACAGATTCAAAATTTTAAGACCAGAGAGGAATATCATCTCTGAACTCCTGCAGAGCATAAGCCATCAAATATCCTCATGTTACTCCCCTCCTGGGAGCCTTTAAGTTACATCCCCTGGATCCAGGCTGGCACGCTCCCAGGATGGCGCATCCTTCTGAGGAAAAACTTGACTATATGAATATTTGGGTTCTGCTATATGGAACTGATATTTGTACAGTATCTGGTGGAGAACCCTTTCTGGAATAAAGGATAACATGTTCCTACAATGGAAGCAATAAATATGGTAGACTTTCTACGGTAAAAGTTGGCAGATGTTCTAATACAGTGATTAATGAAAAATCAGATGAAAGATCAGCATAAGAGAGATTCTTTAACATGGAGATGAACAGAAGAATGACTTTGTATTACTAGAATGCCTTGTCCATGAGTTCTTGCACAGGACTGGGATCAACTAGGATACCCCAAGGTATTAAGTTGGGTCTCACTGCACCCACACTGAGTCGCACATGTCCGTACTTCCACCCACTACCCTCTATGCCACATTTACTGTCCCTGTGTCATCTCCTGGCACTGCACTTTGGGGACAAGGATGCACAGTTCAAATGGGAAAGAGATGGAAGAAGCAGAAGTGCAGCTGCATTGCTCATAGCCTTTTTCTGCCCCACTTTTTTTTACATTTCAAAGTCAACCTGACAGTTTTTTTTGCACGAATTTACCACTAGTCTTTTTTACAGCACACAAAAGCAACTATTTCTCACCCAACCACCCAGCTTTAAGATGTGCGATACTGCTCCAGAACCTCAAATATGCAATCACCAGAAGACGTGTTCAATTTCTATTCAAGCCAGCGACTTCTAGACTGATAACAGGTAAAGCTAATCGAGGACAGGCTAAAAATTGGATGGCAGCCTCCCAGCTTCATGCCTTGGAAAGCAGCTTGCCTGTGATTTAACTAATCTACAAAATGGAATCAGTATCCCATTTTCAGCTGGTGCTTTGTCTGGGTTTTCTATTTAGACTGAGGGCCCTTCAAGAAGGAACAGATTCACCTTTTTGTGTACTGTAATGCAAATCTAAGATACCAGGTTGCGGTTGCCCACTGCCATGGGCTTGGGATCAGCAAAGCAACACCATGGGAAGTAGTTAAGGGCATATTTTGGTATGCATGAGCTGCACATCAGCAAGTGTTATCAGCTGCAACTTTGCATTTTTTTCCCATTCACTTCAAGTAACTTCAGCCTCCCACATCCTGAATCTCCCTTGAGATTTAGCCAGAGGTTTAGGTTTCTTTTAAGATGTTAAAAAGGTATCTGCATTTTTGAAATTACCTTTCACTCCAAATGGACACCTTTCTGGATAGGGCAAACAAAAAGAAAGAAATTTTGTGCACAGATACAAAAAGCAGCAGAGTTTTTTAAGGAAGGAAGTATTGGTCCATCTGAAAAAAACAACCTCATTTGTTGGCATGGTCCCTGCCTTGAGACCAATAACTTTCTACTGTAAGATAGTAAGGTGCAGGCAAACTCACAAACCTACGATAGCTATATAGAGGAACCCCATGGAAAAATATACCAAAGTAAGTATACTCAGAGAGGAGATGAGATTCACTCAGTGTAGCTGTTTAAGCAGTGCTGGATGAACCAAGACTATAAGGCATAGGTAAGTGGCACTAATGAGGAAATTCAATGTGATGTGTTTCAAGGTCTAAGAAAAAAACAACAATACAGTATGGGAATGTTCGCTGTTTTCATGCTACATCGGATATGGAAACAGCAGTGGCAAATCATTGGAAGAAAAAAGCAAAAAGGAAAATGTGGCATTTCCAGCATGCCCTCCCTGATTCAAGACAAGCTTCAAGCTGAAGGGATCCAGTCTGGCTGTCCGATGCTGTGAGGGACTGCAGTCTATGAGAAAATAGCTGGTAGCCAAAACATTACAGCTCCAAGAGCAGATGTCAGAATAGCTAAAGACAAGCTGTAAGACTAAATAGAAGTAATGGCACAGAAGATATTTAAACATCTTCCTTGGATCGAGCACAGCGTAATTCCCTCCAGCGGGGGATAGTCCTTCTCTATCCACTGACACATTGTTAAAGGCACCAATTCTCAAAGAGGGAGTGTAATGGAAAGGATAAAAAATTAATGCATTGAATAAGTCAGCAAAGAACAGTCTATGGCTACTTACAATATTTATAATGAAGTCTTCTATGAAAGAATCATTTAGAGGAGAACTGATGGCACTCTGATCACTTCTCCAGAATATGAGGGAACAAACAATAGCATTATACTCTCATTAATCCCAGTATATTTATATTTCCCAGTTTTAGTAAAGACCAAGGAGAATATGCTCTCCAACCTAATTACTCTAATTAACTTCTTCTAATAGGCCCGATTAACCTTAAGGGAAAAGGTTAAACATCTCTTCAAACACAAGAGCAAAAGCTATTTTTCTAATATTCTGCAGTGATATGGAAAATGATAGGACGGTTAACTTCTAAGGTTTGGTGAAGGAAGGTCATGTGTAAGAGTCTCTATGGGCCAGAAAGAGGGAACAGCAAGAGCTGGCATTTGTTAACACCTTCCCATGAAACTTGGGTGTCTGCAACAGAAGCTATCCTGAAACAGTTGTTCATGTGTACTATTCCCAGTTAAGTCTGGATTTAACAAATCTGCATAATCCCATATCTAATTCAGACCATGCCTCCATCTGAGTTAGTTCATCTGTGTGCATAATCGGAGCCAACCAGATGGCCATATTGCAAACATCAGTTGGGCCCTGGAAAGGATGAAATACAGGTTGGAGGAGGCATTCCCTGAGCCAAGGATCCTGTGTCTGAAAGACTCCAGTACATCTTCTGGTACATGACATAAAGGTTTTTTTCCCCAAAGGAAAACAAATAGCTGAGCAAAAATAAATGGCACAGCCCAGAAGAAGCCATCAGTCCTGTGCTCAGTAATAAAGCAGAGCTTTGAGGAGACAGTAATGTAGGAGCCTTCACATCTGCAAGCAGTGAAATCAATATTAAGAACATGGCTGTGGCCAAGAATATCCTTTACAGTTGTAGCATGGTTTATAGGATGAAAAAAAGCAGACAGAAATTAGAAAGATACGATTTGTCTGCTTTAAGAAAAAACTGGTAGATAGGAGCTTTCGTGTAATGCGGCTCCAATACTAATTAACCCAGAACACCAGCGACAGTGAACCAGAATAACCCAAACAAAACAAAGATCTTTGCCTGCCTCACTATTAAATAAACACAGTTCTTGTCAAAGTCTGATATGTTTATCAGCTGAAGCCTATGTATCCTTGCTGCTTCCATCAGAAATTGAGTAGATGCTTATGAACATTTGCGTCTATCTGCGGAGCAACAGGATTGGGAAATTATTCTATGTTTTCAAGCTTCTTTAGTCTTATCTCTTGCCATTTTAATTGCACTTATTATTTACTAAAATCCCCAATTCTAAAGACATGTGATGATGTCAGAAGCACTACATTTTTAAGCCTCCTAACTGTAAGGAATGAAAAGCGTAAAAATATTTCCTAAAGGGCTCCACATTTATTTTTCATGATTTCTGGGGGGTGGAAGAAAGGGAAAATGATTTATGATTTTTCAATGCTTAAGTTGTCACAGCTGCTTCACTTCCCTCTGTTATTTGGTAACAAAATAGAGCGATCCATTCTTAATGCATGAATAGAACAAGAATTTCCATGCTCTCCTGTGTAATACAAGGAGACAGGCTGAGTAAAGGAACCAAAACTTCTCCCAAATGCTTAAGGTGTTCTGACCTCATTGTCAGTATTCCTTTTTGTATAAAGGGGAGGACCAAAGGCAGCCTGTATAACCCAGGCACCACACTGCCATCATGCCCAACTACCAAAATACAATTAAAGAGATGAAAGTGAACCATTTCCATTTGCCACTGGCTCTGGCCTATGGTGGCAGAGCACATCTGCCCTGCATAAAGAATTCTGCTTTTAACATCACTTTGGGCAATTACATTTGCCTTGTGGAGCCAGCTACTGGTAACAGCTTTCTTGCATGTTGTTTCCTTACTTCCAAGCTGAAAGCCCAAACAAGGCTCTTTTCAGTGTAGAGCATAAGCAGTGAATTCACCCTCGATAATGTCAGATCTGAGCAGTGAAAAAAGAGAAACCTCCCCACAAAGAGGGCAAACTCATTGCACGCGCTGCCTGCTCCTTTATAACATAACCCGAGCACGGATAAAGAACAGTGCTGGACATGGAATACGACAGACACTTCCCAACTGCTATTGTAAGGTCAATGGGGTAGAGCCCTAAGGATTTCCTGCCGAGAATTCTGTGCCAATATAAAACTTAAGCAGCAATCAGAAAAAGAATTACACAGACATGATCCCTGCTGAGCTGTTGCAGGAGGTTAGGGCAGGAGAGCATAACAAGAATGGGTACCTTGAGGTCAGTTTAAGCCAGAGAGGAACCCCTTTTCCAAGTGGGGAAATGGACAGCAGCCCCAAAGGGACAGGAACTGCATTCACAACTTCTCAGGCAAAGCACTCCATCACCCATCCCTGTACCAACAGGACTCACAATACTTGTGAGTGAGTGACGCCATTTTCCTAGATGGGTTTGTGTGCTCAGGAACACAAAACCTTTGGCAGGAAATCACAGGGAAGTTCCTTTTCTTCTATTTTTTTTTTTTTTTTTTGTAAAATTAACAGCATAGGCGGCTGCTTGCAAAGTCCACTGAAAATGGAAGGACTGTCCAGTTCCAGGCCAAAAAGATACTTCTAGCTATACGAGATCAAAACCTCTCTTTTTGAGAAAAGATCCTTTTTCAGAAGTACACGATGCTTGTTGCTATTAAAAATCAGATACAAGAGTATGGTCTGTTAATGCTCAGGTCTGAGCGCCATAGCAACCTGGCTGGTCCCATCCGTGGAGATTCAGGCACAGCACAGATTCAAAGAAAGGATGAAAGAACACTTTCCAACACAATTTCACATAGTCTGCAGTATTGGCAATCTGCACAGACATCTTTTGGATCTGTGAGCAGAGAAAATTTGATCTGGGAGAGAGCAAGCAAAATTTACGGCATTCTCCAGGTCATTTATTTTTCATAGCATCATTTTTCTGACCATAACTACATTTTAAATGGCAACAGGAGAGAGCCAGAGAGGTTTCTAAATTAAAATGAAAAAGCCCCATGGTTTCTTTCTCCTTCAGTGAATAAACATATTTAAAAGAAAAAGAACTGAACTAGAAAGAAATCACATGGAATTTTTATCACAGCATATCTGTGGTGGCCTCCAAACAATACGATACCATCTGCACTTCTGATTTCAGAAAGCAGCAATGAGTAATAGCGTTTGATCATCTGTAGGAGTTGAGGTAGGAGGAGAGTTGATCACTACTCCAACCCAACCTCATTGTTTTATGAAGATCAAGGAGCAGCATTCTGATCCTGCTTACGCACCAGCATAAACTGGCTCCCAGTGTAAGACCTTTGGGCTCATGCCTTCTATTCTCTGCTCCACACACAGGAGAAAGACATTGGTAAGAATTGGTCTAAATCTTCATCAAGAACTGAGAGATCTACTACTGTACGTCAGGCATTCCCCACTCTGTCTTGTAGAACCTCTACAATTCATCATCACATACATTACTGTTTTAATAGTAATTTATTTTCTAAAATCTTGACAAAAACCTGGAAGTGAAGCAGCTCTCATTTCCTTCCAGAGCTCTAAGGGTTTCCAGCTCCCCAGCCCTTCTCTACACATTCAGCCAGCATCGTTTCCATTAATACCAGCTTTTTGTTTAAGAACCTTATCTTCTGTGATAACTATCCAGCCCTAGAATTCTTTCTCAATCAGCCAACAGAGCATTCCTATTCTCTGTTGCCTCTCTTCTTTTATCATGAAGCAGCATCAGTCCCTATGAGAGAACCTGTAGCAGAGCCTGCACCGAAAAGCAACAAAGCCACATAACGATGCACCCCATTCTTCTGGGAGCACATGCAAACTATTCAGGTCTGTGGAGAAGGACCAAAGAAAGAAAAAAAGCTAGAAACAGATTGTCTTTACAGCAAGCATTCAGACTGAGACGCAGGGAAGGACTGCTCCCATTCTAGACACAGCAGAGGCAAGCAGGCTCCTCTCCATGGTGCACTGGTGGTCCGTGAGGTCCCTTCCAACCCAAGCCATCTTCTAGTTCTGAGAAATTTCATCGGTGCCTGACCCAGCCAAAACCTCCCAACAATCCTGGGAGACTATGATTTATCCAGCTGGCTAATGGTCAGTAGTAGTGTTCCGCAGGGGTCAGGATTAGAACTGGTCCTGTTTAACATCTATACTGGTGAATTGGACAAAGGGACTGAGTGCACCTTCAGTAAGTTTACAGATGACATCAAGCTGGAAGGAAGTGCTCATCTGCCTGAGGGTAGGAAGGCCCTACAGAGGAATCTGGACAGGCTGATCAATGGGCTGAGGCCAACGGGATGAGCTTTAGCAAGTGCCGAGTCCTGAGAAGGGCAACGAAGCTTGAGGGGTCTGGAGCACAAGTGTTATGGGAAGCAGCTGAGGGAAGTGGGATGGTTCAGTCTGGAGAAGAGGCTCAGGGCAGACCCTACTGCTCTCTACAACTGCCTGAAAGGATGTTGTGGCAAGGTAAGGTTGGCCTCTGCTCCCAGGTAACAGCAATAGGATGAGAGGAAATAACCTCATGCCAGAAGAGGTTCAGGTTGGTTTTTAGGAAAATCTTTTTCTCCACAAGTGTGGTCAAGCTCATCTGGTCAGGCTGCCCAGGGAAGTGGTGGAGTCACGGTCCCTGGAGGTGCTCAAGAACCGTGGAGATGTAGCACTGTGGGATGTGGTCAGCAGGCACGGTGGGGGTGGGTTGGGGTTGCACTAGATGACCTTAGTGGTCTTTTTCAACCTCAATGATTCTATGATTCTATCTATGGGCCTTTCAATGTAAACACAGGAATAGCTAGCTGGGTAGGATGCAACGAATGCTAAAAGTAATAGAGTTAAATTCACCCAGAGGTACAAGAGAGGCAGCTGCCACTTTGCCTTTAAGCAAGGAAGCAGTCAGAGCTAACTGGACTTTAAGTGGTCAGTGCTGAAATGCAGTACTGCAGCTGATTTAGAAGCACGTTCTCCTACCTACCTAAACGCAGAGTCATTTAACCTCCCTGTATAAATCAGAAGTTAGAGAAGGATGGGCACAGGCAAAGCAGCAGCTGTAAATCAAGTGATGGAGCAAGGAAATCCAGGCAGAGCATGGACAAAGGCATTGCATATGCAGCCTCTCCCTGGGGAATTATGATCCCAGATCAGTGCATTGAGTAATAGCTTGCATTTATACACTCCCTTTCATTCTGTAAAAACACAGAGTGCTTTGCTGATTATATATAGACAGAGGTCAGTCATCTCCAAGGAAAAACAGCCACTGACGCAGCAGAACATGGCAGCAGCTCGCTGCAAGGCAAGCCAACACTTTCCGCAAAGGGAAAACAAAGAATAAATTCTCTGAAAATACATATCTTCACTCTCAGAGATGCAGAGCAAAACCAACTTGGCAAACATCTAACAATCACTGCTTCTAAGGCGCAGTTGAGGTGGCTTAAGGGACACGGCATGGGTCAAAGAGGAACGCGCCCACCTCAGCTTCGTGTAGCTGTCTGAATTCTTTGGGTCAAGAAAATCAAAAGAAAACAAAAACGGATGTGTAAAAAGCCATATTCATATGATCAAAGTCCCTTTAAGCGATTTGGAGAACCTCAACCATCAAAGTCCACAGAAGAGCTCTCAGCTGCCAGCCCTGGTGTCGGGGTGGCAGATGGAAGGTACTGGCGTCACATCTCCAGAAGCACTCCATATTTCAGAGGTGCAGAAGGGGCTAACAGAGCACAGACCACAGGAGATACCACTTTATCAAGCAGTGTAGCTTGCTTCCCTTCTGTCGCTGCCACTTGTCATGCTCCCGTGATGCATCCTTTCCTTCCCCAGAACCAATCTCTACAGTAACACAGGAAAAAAAAAATAAACTGAAGGAGTATCAAGAAAAAAAAGAGACTGTTACAAGGTTGACTGCTCCTGGTACGGTCTGTGGCAGGAGTCATATATTTTGCCTAATTAAGATAAGGCTGTTGCTTCTTTGCAGATTTCGCTAATACAGAATTTATTGATGCAGCATTACACAGCATTTTAAAGTGATAAAATACAGCTGACGCAGGAGCCAAAGGCACCCTGAACTGCAGACTGGAGAACACACTAATTGAGACAGATCTCTGGGCTTTGGCTGAGCGTGAGTGCTTCCACTGCATCCAGTGTCTGGTCCCAACTCAAGGAAGCAAGTACTTCAAGCGCTGATTGAAAATTCATTCCTGCCTGCTTTAACGTATGCACAAGCGCTTGCACTTAACCCAGGTGTGCAGTCACATTCCTGCACATCTCAAGTGGTTCTGCATGCCGCAGATTCAAAGCAGGAGCCGTGAAGGCACTGAGTGGTGGCACTTCTGGAATCCAGGATCAATACATGCCTGATGACTTGGACCCCTCCCTTACTGCTGATCAGGGAATCTTGGGGTTCTGGTTCCTTCTGGCTTAGGACAATGAGCCTTTGTAACTCAAGTGACAGCTGGAAACAGCAGTGAGATCTAAATCTTCAGCAGTTTCAGGGCTGCGCATGGCATTAATGCATCATTGGTTCCTTCCAACTGAAGCCATTCTACGATTCTATGATCACAAAGAGGTTTTGCTCCAAAGAATTTGAAATGCAAAGCGCAGTTCCACACATCTTACTCAAATTAGCAGAAAGGGTAGCAATTTTCAGGCAGAAAGAACCTTTTTTCGAGCAAAATCTTAAGTTTCCTGAGTAAGGTTTAATAATGGAAACCATTTGCCATTTCTGTTGCAAGAAGGCAGTGATTGCTCCACTTTGACGACTGAACATAAGAACCACCTGCAACCAGCAATTGGAAGCTTTGCAGGAGCACATGGTGCATTCAGATGTCAAAGCAATGAGCAGAAGCAGATGCAAACAGGCTTACTAACAGAGTTATTAGAGGACACCACACTTCAAAACACTCTTTCCAGTGTTTGCCCCATTGTGTTGCATCACACTGTTGAAAACACGTCCAGTTAAAGCCTGACGTGCTGTGATACAAGATGCAGCTTAGCAGAACAACACGCTAGCTCATGTTTAATCCAGGCTCCATTTGCCATGGATGCTGATTATCTCTGAGATTTACAAAAACAAACTGTGATAAATTACTTGACAAACAAGATTAAAATCCCCAAAGTTCTCTTCTTCTTTCCACTCACTCCCAGGCATTAAAACTGCTATGTCCCATTAATCGAAATTCCTTTTAATTCTTTTAGACTTACATCGAGTATATCTTGTTCCAATTATTTCCCAATAAGAATATTATTCCATAGACGCACACTGCAGAATCCCTCAAACCGTTCCTTTCCAAGTTAACGAACTATTCGGCACCCCAGTATCTGTTCTGCACGTTTGCAGCATCAGAAGCATGCTGTAGGTCTGCAACCAGGCACAAATAAAAGCTTAATAACCTTAAACAGCTCCTGTCAAGTTGGCAAGAGAAAAAAAAACACTGTATACATATATACACACACACATATATATAAAGCATGTTCCCACTAAGTATTTAAAACAGAATATTCATATTTGTATTTAAAATATGTCATGTGTTTAAGGTTTAACAGCTGTCTGATGGCTAGAGAACACAGATCCCCATTCTGACACATGCTGTGTGCTATTGTTTCTAAATAAGTGCCTGAATCAAGATGCAAAATGCAACACGAGAAGTGTCAGACTTCTTGGCCCTGTTGAGATAAATGCCCTGCAATGCCCACGCTTCCAGCAGTGCTTTATCTGAGCAGTCCTCCTGTTCCTGCCAACTGGACAGGAAAGCTTTATCAGCACAGGTTTTCCAAATCTGCCAGAGACCTCTTTGGTTTTGATCACACTGAAAATACTACGCTGAGCCGCCCTCGTGTTAGTGCCACTCTAGGTGGAAAATGGACATAATTCCCTGCAGTGAGGTTATTATTCCAATTATTTACTGATTAGAAGGAGGAAAAATGCAAATAAAAGATTTTTTAGGCAAAGTATTAAATTAAAAAAAAAGTTATGCTGTTGACATAGGGTAAAGGAAAAAAAAATAGGGCATTCATTAGCTTTGTAAATAAGTTAATAGCTTAGGGAATTTGGGGAACAAGTGAGAAATCAGCTAGGGATTCAAACTCTAATACCATTCTGAATAAGTTTATAACCCTGGATATTTTTCATGCAAAACACATCTAACAATGACATGAATGAAGATGATACTGCTTAAGATGCCCAACATACATGTGTATGTATATACGTTAGGTTATCATATGCTATATGATAAAATATGATAGAATTTGGTCAATTCCCCTCCTGATCCCTCAAGTCATGGGAGAAAAAAAGGGATATACACAAATAAATTAGAATTGTATTCCCGTGTGTCCTGTTTCAAAACTGTGACAAAACCAGTCCAAAAAGCCCACATGCCATAGAGTCTACAGGAAGATCTTTTAAGATCAGGGGGTCTTGGAGCAGTGTTATCACTTTAAGCAGACTTTTCTTGAAAACATTTTTCAGAATATTGACATTATCCTACATATACCTCAGTTTTCATCTTGCTTTTTAGTTGGTCAGGTTTCTGGGTCTGATCACAGTCTATTCTCTGTGATTGGGTTCCTCACCTGTACTTATACATTTCAATGGAAATCAAATCAATCATCTCCGCTAAGAGCGAACATCGGCTATTAGGAACAAAAGTTAAGCAGCATAATCAAGGCATTCTTGTTCACCTGACACTTTGCAACTAGTGTACTGCAATCTAAACAAAGGAAAATGTACCTTGCCATCAGGTATTTAACGCTGAGAGGTACGAGTCATGGGATGAGTTGAAGTTTTGCTATTACAAAATGCAGTTTATGATTAAAAACAGTCTAAAAATGGTTCTGAGGTTGGGAGGGAGAGGCAAAGTTTAATATATCCTCATCTGAGCCTTCTGGAACCTATTGGGATACAAATCCACTGGTGCACCTGCAGCATATTCATAGAATGGCTTGGGTTGGAAGGGACCCCAAGGATCATCAAGTTCCAACCCCCCTGCCACATATTCCTTGTACAGTAGCTAACATAACAGGTGCCTATTTCTTGTGGCTGCAATAAAAGCAATGAACAACAGTTTGGAGGTTCAGCATTTACTGAACCACAGCTAGACATCTGAAAATACCCTGGAGGTCTCCCAGATAATTTCCACATGCTCGTGACCCAGCTCAGCTGCATCAAACAGCATCGCTGGAGGCCACCAGCACTGTGCTCTGACCCAAGAGAAAGTGATATTATAGCCAAAACTGTGGTTTTATTCAAGAGAAATAGGCCTGGCATGAATTTGAAAGCAGAGAAATGCAAAAGAAGAAAAAAAAAGTGAAAAATAAGTTATATGAATCTGAAGACAAGACAAATGTTTTCATTTTAAATAACTCATACTGTGTTTCTAAAGTTCTTTTAGTCGCCAACATCTTATTGGATAGTATCGTGTTGTACATGAGGATTTCTGAACCGTCACAGTGGGGTATGAAGAACTGCAAAACAATCTCTGCTAATGGGAGGAGCCATCACACAAACACCAAATTCAAAAGGGGAAGAATAAAACCCTTACTCAAGGATTAACAAATATAATACCTCAGCTGCTCATGAAATCTCCTTTTGTGCCATCTCCTCCCGGCCTTGTACACCAGCCCATAAGCCTCTCCACGCCATGTTTCTGAAGTGCACCCTTTCTACTTCAACTGTTGCTTTGTGTTGGTTGGTTGGGCCCTCAAATGCAAAGGGAAAGAAAAGTGGAGATCATATGTAATAATATTAATATGTAATATTAACGTAGCACTGTGAACTCTCCCCATCCCATTACCCCAGGTTTTCTGAGGATTACTCCACAGCATGTCTCCAATTGCTGGATCAAAGCCATGTAACAGATGATGGAGGTGCCTGCAGCACTCAGGAAAAAGAAGGGAAAGAGCTCTGGGTTAAGACAACGGGAGAAAAAGGGACGCAACAGGACCCCAGATTGCAGCACACGATTGGAGGTGTTACTGTCATGGGTTGGGGAGAGATCCCCAGGTTCATCCACACACATTTTCAAGAGGATTCCGTCTTCTCCAGGAGTTTATTTTTACCCATTGCTGCCCCTCTAATGGGCTGGATCCTGGGCAGATGGGGAGCGGCACTGCTTTGCTGACGTCAATGCTCACAGCTTGCAGAGAGATGCAGAGACAAGGGTTTATCCCCAGCCCATCTCCTCCCCCTGTTTGCATTTAGTCACATTGAGAGCAGAGCTCAGGGCTGTGCCATGGAAACACTTCAACAAAACAGCCTTAAGCAAAAAGCCTCACGTACACCCCCAAAGAGCACTGCCTAAAGGTGGGAGGCAGGGATCTGCAGACCTGGTGAATGCTCTGCTAACATAGGGCTGGGTGCCCTAGCAGATGTCTGCAAGGGGCTAAAAGCTTACCCTATAGGGTCCCTATAATGTATGTCCATATGTACATATATTACAACTCCAAAATGATGCTCAAAACATACCAAAAATTATCAGTAAGCAGTGTAATTAAAAAAAAAAGACAAAAAAAATAAAAAAAACCAACTTGTCATATAACAAGTAACATTTGAGTGCTTTTCACTTGACTTCTAGTTAGTAATGCAATGCACTTAGTAGTTACACACCCATAGGAGCTATACATATCAGCTCTAAGCAGCAAGCTGAGGTCCCCGTACATTCATGAGGCTCTTAAAGACTGAGCTGTAAGAAGAGACCAAGGACAGGTGGTGGGGCTACCAGTAAGCTTAGTATGGGTGAAAAATGGGGCAACAGAAGATCATAGAATCGTTAAGGTTGGAAGAGACCTCCAAGATCACCAAGTCCACCCATCCCCAACCATGCCCACAGACCATGCCCCTCAGTGCCAGATCCCCACAGTTCTTGGATGCCTACAGGGACAGTGACCCACCACCTACCTGGGCAGTCTATACCAATGCATTACAACTCTTTCAGAGAAGAATTTTTTCCTAGTGTCCAACCTGAACCCTCCCTGGTGCAACTTAAGGCCATTACCTCTTGTCCTAGAGGATGCATCCAGGCTCACGTGTCTCGTGCTTTCCAGCATAATCTCAGTTTTGAAGTTGCTTTCCAATCAATGGACCCAGAGTGTTGAAAACTGGTGAAAAGATTTAACAAGGCATCAGCTGCAGTTATAGCTACTGCTGACGTTTTCAGGACATACCATTTCTGAATGAACACCAATAATACATCTATGAGATTTCCGTGAATTATCACGATTCCAGGATGTGAATCCATTGCCATGCAATAAAGAACATTTAACAGCCTGGAGAATTGGTGGTAACCAGCATGAAAATAATTCAGTTTCATTTTGGAGCAAAAAGCCCTATCCATAAAAGCTTGTGGTATTAACAATATATGTTTAACTACCGTAGTGCAACCATCAAGGTGTCACTTAAAGAATGAGTAATGGGCAGGGAAGGATTTTAAACGATTCCCAACAAGACCCTGACCCTCTCCTTTCCAGCCATTAGCAAGTTTCTGAAGCATTCAGAGCAGTTTCATTTGTTCTCAATCACCAGGAGTTTTAACTGTGGAATTTCAATGGTTCTCTCTTGGACAGATCTAATTTTAGGAGCCATTCAGGTGACGTCCCCCCGAGCTGCAGCGCATCAGGGTGGCACTCCACAGCATCCACAGCTCTGTTTGCTCCAGTAGAGCAGAGCAGACAAATACGGCTTATCAGAATTGGTACATGATCTAGGGATAGAGCTGAGCAGCACTGAGCAAAGGACGAGGCATTAAAACCCCCCCCCGAAAATCTGGCACTTGAGTTTGCAGCAAGAAATCTCAGTAGAGGCAGGCTGGGTTTCTGTGATACCGAGTGCCTCTAGCACACAGTGACTCCACACAAACGTGAAGATGTTTATTTCTAAAAGATCCATGAGATGTGGGGTTTTCTAAGGAAGCATTTGTACCGAGAGATGAAAACATCTGTAAGCCAGCAGCCATCTCACTGGCCCAAGGGTTGCAGTCCAAGCCAGAATTTAGTTTACAGAAGCCAAGATAACCTCTCATAAAACCCTGTGCATGCAAGACACTAATAAAGAACTATTAATAAAGTTGGCAGAGTACAAAGTGTGCACACCTTGCACTAAGCTCATGAGCCTGCCTTCTTTGTCAGAATCTGTTGCAAACTCCTGGCAGAAAGGATAAAAAGACTCTTTGAAGTGCTGACGCCGCTGTACGCAGATATCTTCCATTTAAGAGATCTGTCTTGTTCCAAAACATTTTATCTTAGCCATAGCAGCAAATTACTGCAGATGTTGAAACTGTCAAAAAACAACAAACAGAAGCCAAGGAACAAGTTGATCAGTAATTGCACGCATGCTCAGCTGAAGCCTAAGGTCTTGAACCACCCCATTTCCCTGCAAGCATTGTTCAGGATCCCCACAGCCCAGCAGGAAAATTACACTTTGCAAGCTCTAAGCCATTGCAGAGCTGCTCTGACATCACAGTTTCATACAGATGTCAGAGCAGCACACCATCACCTTGCTCTCAGCTTCCAGCTGCTGTGTTTTACACACTGAACATACTTTAAGCATCCGCAGCAAATACATCAAGGAACTCGCTGTCTGCACAGCACTGCTGATTTACTCCCTCACCTGTTCCTACTTCTACTCTCCTCAATGCAAAGCAGGGTGAGCACTTCCAAACTGGGCAACTATTTCATGCAAGCTGCTTCAGAAGATTCAATGGGAGCTCTTGGCTAGACTTGCATTTTGGCAACTGAAATTCAGCCCTTTCTGCAAGCGTGGCCCAAGTTCTGTCCAAGACTTGATGCTTCCTGGTAGATTTTACAGTTTGTATATGCTGAGAAAGAGAGGTTTATGCAAGAACTTTGCTCTAAGAGGAATTTAAAGCTGTATTCATAGCCCCGATAATGCTATCACATTCTGATCTGCACGCAGCAGATGAGTTGCTTTTGCTATGGCTGAATATGGGAGCACAATACATACATAATTCTCCGATAAGAAGTAAATCAAATGCTTGGAACAGAGTACAGCACGCCAGCTCCAGATGTTAAGAAAGAGAATACGCAGCAGGAGTTACACAAGGGGCCAACAAATCTCTCTGTGCTGATGGAGACCTTGAGCTGTTTGCAAAAGCCAGGATTCCTGATAGGCACCGTGGATGGTAGGAGCAGGGAAAGGTGAGGAAGGAGTGAAGGGGGCAACAGCACCGCTTTCCTTCCCTTCTGCAGGTTTCTGTTCCTGCTACACCATCGCAGCACCAAGTACTGCAGGTCCCGGATGGAATTCAGACCTGACCAAAGTGTTTCCCATATAAAAATTCACTAACAGAGCTTCAGACTGTTTAGCATGAACGCAGCATAAGCGCTTATAGATGCTGTGGTGGTTGGCTATGGACGTGAACTCCATATACAACAGCTCTTTCCTGCTGCAGTCTTTAATCTTGTTAGACTTGACTGCAGATACTTAGTTGGCCCTTGTCATTATGCATAATATTATAAATTGCTTTCTTATTAGAAAGGAAAAACGTTTCCTCCATTCCCAAGGCTGCCAAAACATGGCATGCTTCCTGGCAGTACCCACCTGAGTGAGTCAACCTGCTCAGCAACACCCCTTCTTCCCATCCACAAGACTCATAGGCAAACACTATGAGGAACAAGAGGCAATGGCCTCAAGCTGCACCAGGGGAGGTTCAGGTTGGATATTAGGAAAAATTTCTTCTTGGAAAGAGTGGCCATTGGCACAGGCTGCCCAGGGACGTGGTAGAGTCACCATCCCTGGAGGTGTTCAAGAAATGTGGAGATGTGGCGCTGAGGGATGTGGTTAGTGGGCACGGAGGGGACGGGTTGGGGTTGGACATGGTCATCTTAGACGTCCTTTCTGACCTTAAAGGTTCTATCGTTCTGTCCTGTGAAGAAACATCATACGAGTCAAAAATAAAATCAGCTGTTTTAAACAGTAGCTGATTATGATATCCCCAGAACATCTATAGTACATGATGGCAATATATCAATTTATGAAGAGGATGCACTTCTAGTAGGTGCACACCAGTGCGTTCAAATGACCAACACACAAAGGCTGGGTCTTACAAAAGAGCTAAAATATGTAATACCTCTCCTTTGTGCCTCAGAAAAAGCTAGAAACTAAAAATAAGGAAAGCATTGGTTGAGAAAGAACAAGCATTCCTAACCTGCTAGAGATAAACAGAGCAACCTTGCAGAGATGGACACCCCCACAAGTTAGTTTGGGGAGTGAGGATGTATTTTGTCCTCAGAAGAGTTCACAATGCCAACACTTGTCACATGGGGTGACATGTTTGGTATTTTGATTTCAGTCAAACTCAGTTTTTGATAGGTAAACATGAGAAGGGTCCACGCTCTGTGGTTTAGCTTATCTCGTGGTGAGGGCACCTTACTGTAGGGGAACCTCTCTCCCTGGCTAACTGTGCTGCCAGTACTGTTGCTGGAACTAAGGCAGTGCAAATGAGGCAGTGTTTCCCCATCTGAGTCGACATTCTGTCCACAAGGGACCACAGCAGTCACCTACTTAACACTCCATCACTGGAAACCACTAAGCACTAAAGGAATTATTAGGCAAATACCTATTCAATTAGTCAACAAACCAACACTGATTTCAAGGGAAAAACGATCAATCCTGAGTCTCACCTATTTGCAGGTTCAATGGTGACAGCTAAGCTTATAGCTGTTGAAACAAGGGATGTTTAACAAGGCACTATTCTGGATTTTAATTATTTTTGGTCATCTTAATCCATACACTTCTGAGAATTTTGAGAGTTTGATAGATTGCAATGGATCTTCATCTGCTATTACAAAACACTTTTTATTGCATTAGCGGTGAAAAGATGTTTGCAGTGTAACGCTGTACAATTTTCCCTGTACGATTTTCCCTCCTTATCATCATTCTCTGAGCGGTGTTTCGTAGCGAGAAGATATGCTGCACAAAATCTCCCTGAATATGAAATTTTCTGAGTAATTCTGTCACAAGTCTCCCAGGACATCCTAGTCGAGGATGAGCAATTCAGAAAAAGCCCTACAGAGCCGGAGAGAAATTAATCATGCATTTTTAAGTGTTTTGAACCTTCTTATAGGATTTAATGAAGAACTCTGTCGAGCTTTTAAATGTATAGGGGAAAAAAGCCTCACCTAGTCTATAAATCAAGTTCTTGGTACATATTAAGTTGATTAACACGAGAGAGATGATCTCGTCCCATCTAAAGGCAATTCTGAGGTAACCTCAGACTTCTTTCTGGACGTTGTGATTTTTTATTGCCTACCTGACTGCATCCATTTCCACAGAAGTCAACAGCAAAGGTGTCATTAACTCTGGACCAAATCACTTCCAAATACTCATTCAATTTTTAATGTTCCAAGAGTGGAAGTCATCCGCTGGCTACTACGGAAGCTGAGCATTTTTAGCACCATTAAAAAATAAATGGTTTTCCTACATAAAGCAGCGAGGAGCTTGCTTCTGAAATAAACCCTTTCATTTTCTTTCATTTAACACACAAAACTGAAAGCAGGTATCAAATGCCTTCGTACCTTCCCCAGCAAGTGCAGCGGGTGCAGACTGTTAAGGGCTCCATGAAGTGGCTCAGTAATAGCCTTCAGTGAGATGAACGCGATTTGCTTTAAAACACCCTTGGTACCACCACACAACACTTAATAAGCTACAGCAAACACCACTGCTTTAGGATATCGTTTTGGTGTAAGAATTTAGCCAAAATCACAAGAGAAGTGGGCATTCATAGGGATAACAAAACCACCCAGAACTGTGACACATTAAAACAAAAAAAACCCACAAAACCCCACCCTAACAAGACTTGCAGAAATCATAAAACACAGAATAACCCAGCCTCTAATTAATTGATGCCAAGAAGAAACTGTCCCTGGAGGGCATGCTATTCTGGCTGTGTAACAGGGGTTATTTTCGCTGGCACTGACTGCTGTCAAAAAGAGGATATTGCAACAACATCTATGACTCAGGGCAGCGCTCCGTGTATTCAGGAAGACGACAGTACAGAGAGCTGCTACCAGCAGCCCAGGTGAAAATGCTGGATGTTGAATCACGATCTTAATTTTTTTTAATAGCGTGCAAAGACTATGTCAGTAGCACTTTTCATTATCCACTTCAGCAGTCCAGAACTACTTGGTAATTATGCCCATCCACTCTCCTTTGACAGAGCTAACTAACAGAACAAGAGCTTCTGATAATACACAAGCTTCTTGTAGAGAATTCATGTAAGAAGGCAATAATCTAAATAGCAAAGCTGATGAGTTTGCACAGTGCCTTGCTCTAGGGAATATGCGTTTTCTCCAGTCTGGAGGAAGGATCACATACTTGGGGAGCAAACAGAGAAGGACTGGGGCATAGGTTCTGTGAAAGCTCATAAAGGACAGATCCTACATGCTTTTGCCAAGCAAGTAAGCAGAAGTGAAGAAACATCCTCAAATCAATTATTTGTTTCTTGTCTATCCCAAACAACATCTCCAAAGAGCAGAAAACAATTCTGTTGCTCCCATGGATACAGTACTAACAGACATGGCAATCACATTTCATCGTGAAAAGCCAAGAGTGTTCCCTGAACATACAACCAGGTATAAATAAAAAGCTCTGACAGCAAGGCCTGATTAAACTTCAGCTAAACAAAATCCTTCCCACTCCAGTAGCTATTGGATGTGGTCTATAATAGCAGTTTCACAATCGTTTCTCTCCATGCTAATGTTCAGTACAGAGTGGAGGAGGAAAGGTCTTCCAGTGTCTCAGCCACAGCACAACCCTAGTTCAGGACCTGTGTGCAGTTATGCATTTAACGCTCATTTGCTTACACAATCAACAGCACAACACGCTAATGATGTGTCTGACTGAGAGGTCAGTGCAGGGCAGCCCATACCCTGCATGTCCTGCACCCAGCCAGGGGTCCTGCCCTCCCAGCTCTAGTCCTTCCAGCAGCCCCATTTGTGCTACAGTGAAAGGGCAAAGGGCTTTGTAAATATAACTCCCTGACTGCAGACTCAATGATACCTCCAACGATGTGGAAATGGATCACTGAATTACCTGAAAGTAACAAACATGTCCCTGTACTCCCAACCAAACTCATGTTTATTTTTAATGTCCCTTTATTCCTTACACAAACAACTGAATTCCACATCCGTCACCCCTGCAGCATCAACCTCACCGATAGCAGCTCAAAACCTCATTTGCCCACCTTTTCCCAACCCATTAATACAGAAAACATATTACCAGATGCAATTAAAAACATGTCAAGATAATCTTAAGAGCAAGCCCACAATAGAATGAATTTAAAATATGAAAAAGATTCTTAAAGCCTTCATTTGTTTCATCCTAATCTAAGGCATTCCCTTTAGGATTAGCAAAAAATCTATAGCAGTTTGAAACCATCTGCTGAATTTCTAGGGTACAGCTTCAAGAAATTAATTGAACTTATCAGCTCAGAGATCATCTCCATAGTAGCATGAAAGACAAGAGTTACAGCCAGACAAACTGATGCAGCAATCAATTTCACTCCTTGTAAGCTATCTGAAGATTAAGATTCTCGGCTAGATCAAATATGTTAGATTAACAATAATGCCATATTTTAGGCTTTTGCAACCTATACTCACAGACCAATCTTCTCGATGCTGCAGATAAAGCTGCCTCATTAGACAGTTCTCCATGCAGAGGCTTATAGTATTTCAATTTGTCATCTTCCTCACACCTTTAAGTCAAAAAAAGAGATACACCTTATTAAAAAAAGGGGAAAAAAAAGGTATCACAGCTATTCACTGTGGCACTTAACACAATTCTCCCATATACAAACAACTTACAGAGAACAAAGGATTTTAAGAACCAGCAATGGGATAAAGTGAGCTTCTTGGAATGGTATTTTTTTTATGGGCCAAATTTCAAGTTTTAATTTTTACACCAAAATGCTTCAGAAAACTTATTTCCTAACCCATCCACCTGCAAAGAAATAAAAAAACTGTTTTACCCAAAGAACAGCTTCCTGGGTTATCTACATTTTGTCATCCTCTCTAACAACCATCCTTCAGTGTTCCATTATTTCACGCGCCCCAGTTAATCCTGAAGGTCTGTCAGACCGTTCATCGTGGCAAAAGACATTTTGTTTCATTAAGAAATGGTACTTTTCAGAGGGCAGGGGGGCAGGTAACCTGACGGGTGGTGTCCATCTGTCTGTCCATCCTAGGATGGTCATCCAAAGTAGCATCTCTCCCAAGATCAGGTAATGGAAATTCTCGCTGCTCTTGGTAGCAGAGTTTACTGCTCTGGGGGACGAAAGGGGCGGAAAAGAGGAAATAATTCATGTTCCCAAAAGCACAGAGCAGAACTGAGAGAGAATTAAAATCCAAGAGCAGCTTGGATCACTTTCAGTGCTGCCCCTAGAGACCTTCCATCAGGTGCGAGCATCCTGCTCATCAGCTGTCTTATTGCAATTGTCATTTACCTCTGGGGATGCAGGCTTCACTTAAAACTATATCCAAGTTACTCATCCAAGTATTTATATCCCTCTTGTACTTTTTATTCCATTAGGAGAGTTATAAAGAAATAAATTAGAATCACAAC
>JANHGO010007763.1:0-52420 GCA_024606505.1 Aquila spilogaster | reverse complement strand
CACAGAACAAGAAAGCATGTGCTTTGGCTTGCTTAAGCAACGTGCATTTGTTCTGACTGGAAAGCCAATAAACACATGCACCTCATCTTCAATCTTAGAAAGAAAATGTAGTCTGTAATGAAAATAAGCATTCTGAGTTTTAATGCTTTCCAAGTCCTGACGGTATGAAATATGGTCATGGCTGTTGCAAGACAAGCAGCAGCTCAGAATGCCTCTGCGTTGAACTGCCAAAATCCAGAAGAGTGCTGAATGGGTGATGAGCTGAGTATATTTACACAACATTAGAAAATGAATATTAGATTACTTTAGGGCCAGCTGATCGAGAATCTTTCTGACTTCTGTATTTACTCATAGTTTTTTGACTTACTATCACGAAAGTTTGGTAGGTTGTTAACATTTGTCTGTGAAGTGTGACTATCTGCTTTATGCACGGATGGTTGGGTTTTTGCAGCAGCAGTACTCCTATTTGACCAATTATGTTGGAACTGTATCACTGTGGAGTAGTTGTTTCTTACAGTAAGAACTATTATGAAGAATGTTTCAGAATAACAGAAAGATTGAAGAGTATGTTTGGCTACTATAACTGAATTAAGGACTAACATGGATTATAAGTGTGATGTGTAAGAATGTTATTCGGAATTTTTACGTTCTAAACATTTATAGTATTTCAAAGTTCAGCAGTTCGAAGTTGCTGGGTGTGCCTGTTTTATGCAAAACTAAAAACGAGCTTTTAATAACCTAAACCGGGCAGGTGCAAAGCTGGTTTTCTGTCACCAGATTATTTGAGGAAAAAGGCTTAAGGGCAAGCTTAAAACATACCAAAATAAAGGGATCTTTATTCTTCTTTATATAAATCAAGTGTGGTTATTTTCCCTCTTCTGGGAATGAGGGAGTTGCATTAGCAAGCAAGAGAAACATTACTGTAAGAGAAATACCACCTAGGGGTAGCTCGGGACCATTAATTCTTTTGTGAGAGATGAGTAATATTTTTGGTTTTGTTTTATTACTTTTCTGGACTGGGAAATAACAGCATAGCAGAGAGACATCAAAAATAATTGATCAATCTTAGTGAGGAGGTGTCAAAATTAATGGACAGTACTATGGTAACCTTGCCTTTTCCCTGTGAAAGAACTACTGAGTGAGCAGACTACTTTTCAAATGGATGAAAGAAGAGTGGATGGGGGGAGAAATGGGTGAAAAGATTCTTTAGCACTGTTTTACTACTTTTATTTATCAGCACTTGTATTTACTCTTTACATTGTGAAGTTTGTGATAACTTGTTATGGAAACAGACCAGTGCTGCTATTCTCACTGTTGCATTCACAGCTGTGTCAGCATGAGCTGGGCCTCAGTTTTGCTTGGTGGTAAACTACTGTCAGGCCAAAAGGGCAATCTGAAAGCCATTTGCATTTAGTTCCTTCTCTGTTGTACTTTCCACCGCCCTGCCCCCTTATATTCAGATTGGATGAAAGTCTTCTTTTGAACCAAAATGCAAAAGAGAAATTTAGATATAAAAAGTGAGAAATTCTGTTTGTCTGCTTGCTGGAGATAGGTAAGGTAAGAAAGCCAAAGAGGGAACAGACTCTGTCCTTATAGCAGGGAGCCTCAACCAGTATAGTTCAAAGATGTCAAGGAAAAACACAAGCATAGATACATCGAGTTTTATTTTCATTTAGTCATTTTACTTCAGTGTGCTCGAATATTTTTAGCAGTAATGTTCTGTAGAAGTTTCTATGACTAAGTGTGTCTGTCCCTAATCACTATAATCTTCACAATTACTTGAATTTTACCTGCATCATTATGTAAATAAAAATCATTTCAATGGCATATGTTTTGTTTGAAATGATGGCATTTCAATGCTGAAATTGGAAAACACTTCTCTCTTTGCACCTGATCATTTTCTAAGGACTATATAAAGTGATTAATAGGTTCAAGCATGCAAAAAACCTACAGGTGGGATACTAGGAGTTCATTGTATAAACCTCTCCAGCTTTGAGCCCTTTTGTTTAAAACAAACCGAACAACAATGAAAAAAATCCTGAGTATGTTAATCCCAATCCAGTGTTTAGTAGCTGCTTTCTTCCTAATGAAATTGCCAGCAGTTGTCAGGTCCACCAGAACAGAAATTCACGTTCTGTAATCTTGGCAGCTGCAATTCTAGTGCTGCAAATGCAAACTGGTTTGACACAGTGCGGTCAGTCTGGACTTTTAGATCATACTTGATTTCCCATCTTTCTGTTGCTGTTTTCCTTCTGTCACTTTCTTTAGGAAAGTCCAAATGTTCTGGTTTAAATGTGTGTTATAGGAAGCCTGGTTAAGAGAGTGTGCTTTGTTACTCTACAATGGCCATGTAGTAATGCCTTGGTCTTGCTCTGCTTTATTTGGAGATTGTATTTCTCAAACTTTGCATCTGCTTGTGACCTTTGTGCTTCTCTGTGGCCTTCTGCAGTGGCAACACTAGTGGCGATGTTTGTGTTTCATACCATTCCATGCCAAATGAGCCTTAGCATTTCTAATTAAGCTTTATTAAATTATAATAACTTTATGTGCAGAACCTGACCTTGTTACGGTGAATTTGTATGAAACAAAATGATTGCAACTTCCACTTAGAGTGCTGGTAATGCAAATACTTCTATTGTACAATCAGCTCCCACTCTTCCAGTAAGCTCTGTCTGCAGCTGAAACACTTGAGCTGGAATCTTGGCCTCAATCTCCTTGCTGAGGGACAGTCTGTATTTACTCACTGGACTTGTGTGTTGAGAGTGTGGTTCTGGTTGTGAATTTTCAGGGGGATTCTTTTGTTGGAAAGCCAGGTGGATAGTTAAGGGTTTGATTTTGCTGTGATTTGAAGTTCATTGGAGACACCTGTTTGTTGTGGGTAAGACTGCAGGACTTTTCCTTGATACTGTGATGTTAAAAGAGCTGTTTGAACTGGTCCTTGCATTTGATTCATTTTTTATTTTCAATACCTTTTTTTATTATGTATTCATGTGAGATGGTATTGCTAAAAGGTGATCAATTATTTCAGGAATATCTCTAAGATGGAAAGAGAGCAGTACTCTGCCTTGGTAACGCCTGCTGTTCTGGGCAGCTTTTTGACTATATTTGCCATTGAATTTCAGGAATATTTAAGGGTATGGAAAAATGGCTCTTTTCCTTACTGCAGATATAGTACAATTAGATATGTGAAATCATAGCTAACAGGGGAAGCAAAACGGGGCATATTTTTGGCTACTTTTTACAGCATCAGAACTGGTGGTAAGCTTAAAATAACAATGGAAGCTCTTCCTGTGATACATAATGAAATTATAGTGCTTGTTGCCACGGGATGTGGACAGAAGTATAAAGCAAGTATGAGCAAAACTCATTATGGCCATGCTGTTGAAGTTTGTGGTTCAGTACTGAACCTGGTGATTATTAGAAAATAGCAGAACCACTGTCTTTGTCTATTTAATTTTCTAATTTCAACCTTAACTAAACTCTACATACATGATATTGAGTTTACTTTTCTTGGTTGTATGGCAGAATGAGTCTACATGCTCACTACTGTGCGGTGTCTGGAAGGACACTACAGTTGAAGGCCGATATCATGTCTTGTTTCTCTTAACAGCACAGTCTTAATGTGGATTTATTTTGTTCCATAAATCTCTTACCCTATATCTGTGCTATTATCTACATTTCTTCTTTCTCAACAGATTGCTTATTCTCATTATTTATAATGACTTATCAAAAGCTTCATTCCTTTTGTAAGATGTTGTGCATCTGCTTCTTTCTTCTATTATATACCTTTGAGTTTGTTTGTCAGATACGGTTTTCATGGCAATTGGAGTTAGAACAGAAGGGAGTGGGAAAGATTGTCCAAATGAGTTGAGTTACGAGATTCTAGGGAATTCAGTAGGAGAAGTATTATGAGTGGCCCAAGTGCAGGAAAAGCTGCAGTCACAGTTTGTGTATTTAGATGTCAAAGTCAATCAATCTTGAGATTAAGCGCTATAGGAAAATAAGCTCCATTAATTTTGTGAGTCTCAGAATTGACCTCTTTGGGGAGGGGGAAGGTTTCCTTCAGGTTGGAGCGGAAGTTACCACTGTTCTAGCTATATTTTGTAAACTGGTATGTAGAAGTTCATTAGAGGCAAAGATAGTACATACATCAACTCTTTCTTCTAAGTTGTTAATTAACTGAATGACAGGAAATACCCAGGTCTCTAAAATGTGTTTTTTTTTAAAAAAATTGTCTTCAGACAATTCTTTGTTTAACTGGCAACTTGCAGGTTTCTGTCATGTGTAGTGATACGGACTGTACCAGGTAGGTGAGTTCCTTTGAGTACATCCCCTTCAGAGAGGCTCTTACTACACTTCTAAGTTACCTCCCACGTGTTCTCAGTGCACCTACAAAAGATTCTGGATTCTACTGTCTGCGGAATGACTTGCATAAGCAAAGTGTCCTTAAATTGCAGACTGTAAGCAGAAACAAAGTTGTTGAAGAAATGATCTGTAGAAAAAAGTTACAATTTTGCTTTTAGCCTCCTGCACTTTATCCTTCGTGCTTATCTTTGACCACGTCTTTCTGCCTCCTACGTGAGCACTAGCAGCTCAAAAGTACAATGGGAAAAGTCAGCTTTTTTTTTCTTTTGTAAGCCAGCCTGATTCCTGGTTTTATACTGACCCAAGGGAGTTATAGATGTGGATAGGTAAAGGAACCCTCCCCCCTTCTGGAAATCATAGAGTTTCTTTGCCTTAATTTTAATGTGGAATGATGTCCCCATTAAGCTGGCTTCTATTACACAAGGTGAAATCCTGAGTCAGCCTATCAGTAGCCAAACAGTCCTTGTCATCAGTGTGACCTGTATCTAATTCAAGACACGCACATAATGAGTCTCTCTGAAGCCAGTGGAATTGTGTGTAAGAATTTACACCTATGAACTACCTTGTTATAAGCCAGCATGTGAATACTGGTGTAATTAAACTATTGAGAACATAGGTCATTATGATTTTTATCTTGTTAAATGTGATCATTGTTTTGTTAAAAATTGGGTTTAGTGGTGATGCCCTGAAAAATAATTCCTCAAATGTGAGTTACTCTCTGTATGTTAAAATTTTAAAATACAGTGATAGTTCATATGATTTTGAATTTAAGGAATACTCTCTTTAAATGTAGATGCATAAGCCATCTAAGTGTGCTAAATTTCCCTTGTAAATTAAACTATCTGCACTGAGAAGTGTTTATTGAGAGGAAGTGTCTTTCTGAACATAAAAGAAAAAGACTTTTAGTAGGATGTGTGTTGTTGCTTAATACTTCATATATTTGAAAGTTTTCTGTAGGTTTTTGTATATAGTACCAGAAGCTGTCTGTTCTGGCAGCTTGTGTTATGTAGGCTATAGGGTAACTGAGTTAGCTCCTGTTGGAGCAGAACACACGATTTAGAAAAGCATCTGACAATACTTGCAGTCATTGAAAGCCCATTACAGACATCTCAACATTTTTCTTTCTTAGTTTTTCTCACCATTTTCTATAACCATCAAAACAAACGTAATCCCACTAAATCCAGGACAACTGTCTTAGCTTGTTATTATCATTATTTTCTCTCATTGGATTGTCCAATTTTGTTGTGCTTTGAGTCTTGCTTTTGTTGCAGAACCTTCAACATAACAGGTTTAAATTTCCTGAGTAGCTGAAAATACTGTCATTTTTTTTCTCACTGAGAGGAAAGGAGGGAAGGGTGCTCCTAGGCAAAGGGCTCGTGTAGTTTTGAGCTTGCTTTGTCTTCAGACTGAGCGCTCCACAACTTGAGGGCTGATGATTGTGTCAGCGCCAGTGCCTGCCTGGCATTCCATGTAAAAGCTCAGTGGTATTGGATGAATGTATAAAGTTGTTCATAAATAATATTAAATGCCTTAATTTGTACAAGCATTCATTTCTGATTCAATTTGGCTAATATATGGTCGTGTCCTATGTATCTCTTACTTCCTCTAACCAAAAAAGACATTTTTGGGAAGCATTGCAATAGTTTGTCATCCTTTAAAAATGCAAATGAGTAGTTTGTGAGATTTCTAGTGTAGTATGATACACTGGTATTAGTTTATTTGTTTCAAAATGCGGGTGGAAAAGGTAGGAGGTAATATGATATTCTTCCATGTACTAACTGAAGTACTGGTAGAAAAAAGCTTAATTTAAAATGCTGCTGTGTAGACAGTGGAGAAAATGCCCTGGAAGTCTCATACAGTATTGAAGAATAATTTTTTCTCAGTGTCTATGGATATCATAAGGAGCTGTATAGTCTGGTCTTGGAAGACATGCTTAGATGCTGATGTAAAGAGAAGTGAAACACAATACATGGGAGTCTGGATGCTGCAGTGGCCTGTACTGGTTAGCTAGAATAAGGGACAACTGCATGCTTTCATGTGAGGTGGGTGAGCTGTGGGAATTTTCAAAGTAGGAATTCAGGTTGCCCTGTATGTTATTAAAAGCCTAACGAGAAAGCATGAGAGTTGTGCTGGTGGCAGAGCTGCAGAGAGAGAGGTGCTGCTCACTGCGTGGAGCCCAGCTCGGTGCTGGCTACTGCTCTGTGCTCATCCCCAAGGTGCAAGAGCTGCATCGGCTTGGAAGTTTCCTGTGGGTAGAAAAAAATGAAAGCTTTTAGACCCTCAAAAAAGAACTTAGCTCCCAGCTCTATAGTGTATTCTAGGGTAAACATTAGAAATCTGTTTGTTATTATTTTTGCTTTTGTAGCTAAGCATGGTAACCTGCTACTACAAAAATGCCATGACAAAATACGTGGTTTGTTGATCCTAGTGATGTTTAAGAGCAATCTGGCTGTTAAGTATTTCCTAGTTTTAAGCAATGTGTACTTGGGAAACCTTATTTGGGTAGGGAATTCTGAAACCAGAGTATTCGAGGATTACCTGACAACTGAGCAAGTACTGAATGACTTCAAGTTTGGATGCAAGCACCAAAAATGACATTTGGCATCTATATTTCTAATGGGTTTAGTACTTAATTTCTGTGCTTCAGTGACTCATCTGTTAAAAGGAAATTAACACTTCCTGTAAGGTTGAAGACTTGAGGTGATTAATGACTGTAATGATGGGGGACAGCTCATGAACTAGATATGATTTTTAGTGGATTGAGAATGTATTTCTTCCTAGAATGTAATAAATACTATGGCATGAGCTATTCCTGTCCAAATTGTACTGCATATCTCAAATATGTGTAAAATAGCTTTCTCATTAGGTCAGAGGGACCTAAGACCAACTTGGAACCAGCCTGTATTATTGCAGAATATTTGAAGAAAAAATTCTTCATATATTCAAGAGAATCTTTGCAAAAACAGTTTGCACGTTATCCAAACCACTGATAAGATTTTATTTAAGATGGAAACACCCAGAAAGACCTAACTCCCAACCTTGGATTAAATGTTGTTGAAATATCGAGAGATACAGTCATACTCAGGACTACTTAGCAGCTACTTTGAAGTTGCTGCTCTGCTTGTATGAAAAAAAACCTATATTGAGTATTGCATTCCTATATCAGCGTCAGAGACCCGCGCACTCCTGGTTTGCAGGATGTTTGCATTACATTGTTTCAGGATCATGAATCTGGATCCACAATCTTTAATTAAATATAGACCTTTATTGTAGACATGTGCCTTAATTTTTTGAGTAGATTCTTGTTTGTTGTCACATTTTTGAATTTTCAGTTTGTTCTGTTACTTTGAAGGCTAATAATTTGCCTTCAGTGAAACAGTGAGTAAAGTTGGCATGTAACTACTGAGTTGTAGGAGCTTGGACTGAAGAGTGATCAGAAGTACCGCAAATGAAACTATATACTTAACCAGTTGCTGGAGTAAAGTGTGAACAGCGAAGAACTTGGTCAGAAGCCAGCAAGGAGAGCTGGGGAGAGTAATGTTCTGAAATAGTCTGATGAGCCTCAGGGAAACTTTCTGTTCAAGGTGAAAGCAAAACATGAGGCACTATGGAGCAGGAAGGCAAACATGCTTTATATACATATATATATATATTTTTCTTTACCACCCAAGTACAGACAGGATTAGCAGAATATTTTTTTATAGTCAACTTATGCTGCAGTTAAAAAGCACTTTCTTTTTTGTAATGAATAGCTGTGGAGGGTAAAAGGCAGTAAAGTTAATTTTCTTGATGTGTATCTCAGCTTTCAAAACTTGTACGAACTTTTATGCAATCTGACTTTTTATATGAAAGAATAACTTATAATTGCAGCTTTATTAGGAAAACTGAAAAGAGCGTTAATTCAACTATAAGGTGACTTACTCCTTAATTTTCTTTCCACAATCTGTACAGAATATATAAGAGAATGTATTTCTCACAGAGAAAAACCAAAACAAAGTATCAAAATCTAAACAAATGCAAAAAAGCTCTTAAGGTTTGTGTGTGTACAGACACAGCTTGGAGGATAGATACAGTTGATAATCAAATGTATCCATGGTATATACAAGGTGTACCAGAGGGACAAAGCATGTGCTTCATAGGAAGTGTCACATTAAGCGATGTGTTTTGGTAGTTCTCCTGTATCACTAAATGTTTTGTTGGCTTCCAAATTCAACTGTGTCTCTTCTAGAGGATAACTTCAAATGTTGGACAGAAGCTGGAAGGTGTTCTTGGGAAGTAACAAATACAGAAGCAGACATTCGGTTTTGAAAACATTTATCTGCATATGTGTGCACAGATGTAATAGTATTAAGGCAGTTGTGTTTAAAAATACTTTTGCAGATGGTATCTAAAACTTTGTTTATATATGTATTTTTAATAGTGCAGTACTTTCTAGGAATGATTTGTAAGTGAATATGATACAGTTTTTCTAGAGTTTAATTTCTGAATTGCTTATACTATGTGAGGGTGGGATGGGGAATCCAAACAGTACCTGTATTCAAGGAAGTACTTAACCTTGGCACATCTCTATCATACTATTTATCTTGAATTAAGTACTAAATAGCTGCTTATCACCATGGCTTTGATGAACAGATGCTACTTTCTCCCATCTGTTTTATGCCTGGAGAAACCAAAGCTGTGTAGATTTTTTAATGTTAATTAATAAGTGACAGAATTGAAATCATAACTTGGGTTTATTCAACTTTCTGTAATTATGCCCCTGTTATCACTTTAAGAAAAATGTGTTGTTTTCAAATAGTACAGTACTTCTCTGGAATTACAAAATGCTTTGTTTTTTTTTCCAGGTACCTTTTATATGTAGCATTATCAGATATATGTGATGATATGTAGCTTATTTTACAAATTTGGATCTGTAGCAAAGGTTGATTTTTTTTTTTTTTGACTGACTGCTCCAAATGCATGCTGGAGCATTTCAGTATGTCTGGGCCTATGTTAATAGAGACATTAGTGTCTGCGTGGCTAAGGGAATGGTAAACGCTTAGGAGAATTGACCTTGAAAGGTGTCCTCCGTTCAAATGTGTCAGGATGTCGGAACTGGGCTGAATTTGTAGCTGGCCTGTCCTCTTATTTTTGTTAGTTTTTGAAGCGAGGTTTGGAGAATGTGCAAGCCACAGTTTAATGTATTAATGTAACAGTTCACGAAAGCTGTTCTCTAACAAGATAATTGCTTGGTTCTTCTATTTCCAATTTTATATGCACCATTAAAGCGCACTTACTGCTTCTGGGGTTTGTATGCATTCAGAAATTTCATATAAAAACTCAGAGGTGACAGGCAGCTGAAAGTAAGCAGAATATTCCTTTTAAGTTAGACTCGGGCTTTCTAATGTCAGTTGGCTGCATTTTGAAGTAGCAATTGGACTTAAAAGCAGAACCAGTGTATATTAGATCCCTTCAGAATGATGGAGGCTTCTGGTGTTATACTGAAATGCAATTTGGGAACATTTTTCTCTGAATTATTATTTCCATTGCCTTGAAAGTTTGGAGGTCATACTCAGTAATGGCTGTAAAACAAAACCAAAACAAACAAACAAAAAAAAAAACAAAACTTAACCAATTATTATAATAATAATAATTTTTAATCACAGTTAAAGCAAAGTCTAAGGATTTCTCCTTCTTTTGAAGGGTCTAATGTACTTCTTTCATACATCAACTGTTGTTCTTTACGGTCACTTTATTTTTTATTACCTTAATTAAACTTGACCATTTTAATTTCCATCTACTAATGAAGACCAAAGCAGTTGATGGATGTAATTAATCATGCTCCTCATTTTTAAATACAACAATTAAAATTCAGTCTGTTTTTCTGTGACGATCAAGGAAAGTTTGGTGCACTCTGTAGTACTCAGATCTACGTTCTAGATTTGAAAGCTACAAGCTTCCTTCTTGTCTTTTTGTAACTTGCTGGTTATGGGGGTAAATTGCTGTTCAGGAATGGGAGAATGACAAACCTAACATATGCTGAGTTTGGCAAGTGCGAGCATAGCGGTGCAACATCTTGAGTGGAGGAAATACTCTGTTGTTCTCACAGCTGTGCTGTTGCGGGCTTAGACTTCAGTGTATCATATCAGTTACTCTGGTGCTACTTGAAAGCATACTGTGTTAAATAAAAGAACTCTAGTTGATGGAGGAAATTCTCAAGTATCCGAAGTTTGAAAAACTACGGATTAGTGAGGAAAAAGCAACTTTTTTCCTTTCCTGTTTTTATTTGCGCTGAACTTCCTCGGTATGCATTTGATGCTCATTTTCTTCTTCCCAGTGGACCAGAATTATTTAGGAGCCTTTCCAAGAGGATGTCAACCTACAAGATACTGTGCTATCCAAATTCATCTTCTGCATGTTGTGTATTTATGAAGTATACTTAAAACTCTCTCTCAACCAGGAAATAAAGCCATTCTATCATTTAAGCAACTGTCCATCCCTGCGTAGACTTAAGAACAGCTTTTCTTGTTGTTTGCCTGTCTTTTGCTTATCGCTTTTCTCTTACTAGGGTATACGTAACCTAAGGTTTCCAAAAACCTCCTAGTCTGAAAGGTCTTGTCAGCACTTCTATAGGAGAGTGGAGAATAGAAAAGGGAAATTTTATTTAAGATCTCAGATGGGGATGTCTGGGAGCCTGCAAATCATGGCTCTGATCTGAGTCATGGACTAGAGGCAGTAGGTCTGCATGTAAGGGTTGTTACTGCATGGGGAAGGTTGTGTATTCTGATCAGTAAGTGTTAGTGGTGCAAGTTCTATTTGTACATGTGCTCAACAGCACGAGCTAGTACTGATGTTCTGTGCTACATTACAACAGTGACTTGAGTTCCAGGCTGCGTGAATATGGCCTACTTGCTGCCGCAGACCCTTACAGTTAGGTTTTCATAATGGGTGTAAGAGTCTTGGAGGATATCTTTGGTGCTTTAGACTATCAGAAGTTTCTTTATTTTTTTTTAAAACTGTTGAAATGTACTTAATCCATATTCACTTGCACAGATAATTAGGGGTTGTGTATGCATGTATATAAGTTACACACTCAGGTAGGAATCAGAATTATGTAGCCATGTGAATGTGCGTGATATTTGCATGTCAGAAATACTATACTTGGTCTTCTAATCAGTCATCTTGAATTTTATTTTATTCTGGGTTTGGAGGTACAGATAGGCTTCAGAAAGCAGTATTCTAGAAACTGTGGTTCACAGGTGCAGCCTACTTACAGAACTATTTGCTTGAGGTGGGTGGATGCAAAAGAAACTTTATAAAGAGGTCACGATGCATAGTACAGGAGAGTATTGTAGAAAAGTGAAATACGAGCACAGAATAGGATTTGGGGTTTATAATTGATCTGGGGTGGGAAACATTTCTTGAATTTAGAGACTTTTCATGGAGATACAACCATCACAAAGCATTCCTGGCTGTGGTTGTACAATTTAAATACAGTTTCTGGATTATTATTTGAGATATAACAAGGAATGATATGACTGTTCATTTTCTTGCATTTGCGGTTAGGCTGCAGGGCTCATTCTCCATTGCTATAGCCTTAAGATGATGTAATTAATTTTTTTAGGATATCTTTGTCTAATTTGAAGGTAATCCTAAGGAAATTCGTATGATGGAATGGAGACTCACTCTTGAAATCATGTGTTTATGACAATAATATACCTTTCAGTTGCAGATGGTGAAATGTGTGTTAGCCTACAATTATTTTGTGTGCATGAACTGTTTAGTAGTAGGGAGGAATGACATGGCTAGTGAATGCCTGCGGTATTTTGTGCCTTACATTTTAAGTCTGCATGGCTGGTGGATGTAGATATCCCATTCTAGAGGGATTTTCAAATGATACAAGTAAGAGGCACCTTGCTGAAGTATCCTTTTCATCTAAAGGAAGGTGGGGGCTGTATTAATCTTCCTGGTAGGCTTGGAATCAAGTTATTCAAGTGATGTCCCATGCTGGGAATGTCTTCATTTTATAAGCAGTCCTTTTTGATTTGATTTAATTATATTAGTGTTGTGCACAGAGGAAAAGATAATTATTAAACTCTCTGCTCTTAGACTGTGGTTGCAAATATTTATCTGGCATTAGAAGTGTCCAAAGGAGCATTCCCATTAAGCACGTTTTAGGCATGTGAAGGAAGGGAAATGCTTGCTTCTGTTCAAGTAGAATTCTCTATCCTCTCAAAATATTTATGCTTGTCAATAGCTTCTTTAGAGAAGTAAGAATGGTTGCTATGATGAAGTCTATGTGAGCATTACTTTGTGTGGATGCAGAAGAGAAATTAGAATCCTGCCATGGAACAGAATGGGCACTTGAAAAACAATGATAACCAGACTACAACTCATGACCGTTATTTTGCTTTTTGAATTTATGCTGAAGAGCAGAGAAGGAAAAACATTCAGGATAAATATGATCTTTTGATGTAAGGTTATATGCTGGAGGGCAGGAAAAAAAATCTTTATGGCTAGTATAAAGTGTGAATGCTTGATTCTATACCTGTTTCTGTTGCTTGCTCTAACTAAGGTAAATTCTTTTTCCCCTCCTATATTAAATCTTCCTGTGGATAAATACTGAACGTCTGCTTGGTTTTTTGAGAGAGTTCTTACATTCAAGTATAGTTTTTCCTCATTGTTTGGGTGGACCCACAAACTACTGGAAACACTGTCAACACTGAGAATGAAAATTAAGTATCAGAACAGTCGAATTTGATTGAACATAAATTTTGCAAGTTTCTTTACTGCCTCTATTATGGTTCAGTTTTCCTAGCACACTATTTGGCCATGTGTTATAAATTCCAACTACCAATTAATACAGTACTGTGGGATAAATGGTTTGGCTCTCTTGGTATGTTAACATAGTTTCATCTGTTTTTATTTTTTTAAAGGTAAGCATTTAATATTGCCAGGCACATTTGCTTGAACTTGTGAACTTTTAACATTAAACTTCTTCACAATGCTTAATTTCTGAGATATGATAATATATTTTTCTTTAAGTGCTTCGGTTTTCTAATGGCTTGCCTGCCTTCTCAACATTCTGGTAAATTGGGATTAATTAAGAAGGTGAGCAATTTGGGATTAATTAAAAAGGCATGTCTGTAAAGCAACTGGGATTTGTGTGAGTTTAAAGGTGAAGACGTGCATATTAAAGCAAAGTAATTCTGCCGCTGGTAGATTGGTGTATATATGTGAGTGTATACATCTATTTGCATATCTTTATATGCATATATGAATGTGATTGAAAACAGGATTTTCTGGAGTCTAGATGACAATCTAGTAGCAGTGATATTGGGATTAGTGCAGTCTTCTCGGCACTGCTGGGTGGGAGTGGGGAGGAATGGGGCAACTGTTATCTCATTCTTGCTTGTTCATATTTTAAAATAAAATTGTTGCCACTGCATTTGAGCTGCTCCTAGATTGTCCACTGACAGACGATCTCAAGAATCTGGCAGGTAGATGCATCTGTTGGGGTACACCTGACCTCCAGCTTCATGAAGCTGGGTACGTCCAGGTCTGAAGGCCTTTGTAGGGTTGCTGCAGTGTGGGGTGTGGAGGGAAGGAGGTAGCTGTCCTCAAGGCTGGACAGCAAGACAAAGAACTCTGACTTGCAGTTCCAATTTGAATACTGCTCATGTCCCATTTCAGGTACAAGGTTGCACCACTTCTGTGAGGTTTGACTGGCCAGTGACTGAAGTCTCTGGCTGCTGACACCTCTGCAAAGCTTTCCTTCTGTTTTGTTTCCTGCACCCCTCACCCATTTTGGGATTCTTGCTCTATTCCATGCACACTTTTCTAGGGGCGAAGGCATAAACTATTTGCAGAGACCTTCAAGGTGTGTAAGAACATTGCTAAAGAGTTAGAAATACTACGTTATTGAAGCCTTTATTGCACTTGGCTACCCATATGTGGCAAACAGAGTTCTCTGCTGTTAATTACATTCCTAGACAGTTCATGTAGAGAGGCTGTTAGGTATTTATAAATAAACAAACCAAGTCCTGCAGACAGATCTAGTGGGAAGAAATCTGAAGTTTGAGCAAGTATTTCAGAAAGTGTGCTTTAATATTAATTTTCAATGTATGATTTAAATAAAATAATCTTTAGTAGGCTTTTTTGTGCCATGTTCCCAAACTCTTGACTGATGTGGTAGAATTTCATAACTAAATTCAGGATGAACTTTTCAACAAGTTTATAGCGTATCTCACTTTTCTGACTTTCTGAATTTAAACTGTTAATATAAACTTGTTCATGCTATTGACTTGATATGCCTCATTTTGTGTGCACACAGTGTCTTAAGCAAAAAAGCTGTTCCCTTTCCATTTGCTTTTCCTATTGTCCTCTTTATATGTACTGAGTGTCATATTTTTCCCTTGGACTTCATTATGCTAGGATAAGCAAGTGTCCTCTTACCAGGCTCTTATTTCTTCTAGTCACTCAAATGGTGTTCTCTGTTCATGTTCCAGTTTAATCTTTCCTATTGTGTTTCCTCTCTCCTATGCCTTAATACTATTATTGCCTCATCTCTTTTGGAAATGACACTTCGTATGATCATTTCTTTCTTTTTCTGGCTATATAACTAGTGGCATGTAGTTATTCTACAGCTGTTCCAATTGTCTTTCTTCCCCAACAGGCCAGTTGAAGTTATTCCTGTCACTTCTAAATATGTGATTTTACAAACTATTTACTATATCTTGTTCTTCTTTCTGTTAGTTAAGCATTGACTTCACCTAGTTCTTTGTGTAGGGCAGAGTTATTTCTAACAGCGTGGACAACTTAGTTGATTTATTCAAGTATATGATGTTATTAAATTTATGTTGCATTTTATTCTACTTTCTCCTCACATTCATAGTTTAATCGAGAAATATGAATATTGAATAACAAGAAGCTAAGAGTAATAGCTTCTATTAATTCTGGGCAATTCCTTCCCATTTGGTGTTAAATTTAGGTATGATATTTGCCAGAAAATGACAAATGGTATAATTTAATCAAGTGCCTACTGTATAGCTTGCAAGTTAATGTCTTACATTTTTTGTTTCCCAGTGTTCTGGTGTAGAGATTCTTACATCTGGTGGGACAATCTCTTATCTGACTTTTGTTACTACTGAAGTGATATTCTCCAACTCCATACACTTAGTTCCTGAGCCGTTTTGCTTTTGCACGATGAGTTTTTATTTTGTTTTGCGGTATCTTTAATGTCTGTGATTATAATCACAGCATCTCAATTTGTCTTTTAAGATGTAATTCAAGGTGTTGTTTAGACTTCTTGCCTTAGATATGATGATTTTTACCTCACTTGGAATTTGGGCAGTAATGTAATTTTGACTTGAATTTCCACCCCACAAGGCAATTTTCCTGTTAGCTTTAAGGTAAATAGAACAAGATAATTTTCTATTACTTCATAAATTTAATTTAATTAAAATGAAAAATTATTTGTCGAGTGCTACTAGAAGTATACACTTTCATGGTGCTTTCTTATTTGTTTTCGACCAGCTCTCTTAATAATTGGGTAAATGAAATGATGAAATACTTCATAGCGTTTTATGAAGTGAACAAATACTAGCTGTCACTAAGACAGCAAGTTCCAACTGTCACTGATAAAGATATAATATCTATTTATTATAGGTTTATGATCCCATGAATTGTATTTTGCAAAGTAGTTTGAGAGGGTGAATTACTCTCGTGTTTGTCTGGTTATTGAAAGTAATGACTTTATCAGTGTATTTGACTAATCAGCTAGAGTGCTGTAGAGAATATGTACAACTCTTCTGGTTTTTCTATGATGTCCATATGGATACTCAAATTGTTACTGGTACATCGTGCCTGTGTATAACATTCTTCCATCTTCTCCATTCTTTTTCTCTACATTTGAAAATTGGTTGTCCATGGAATATTTAAATGGAAAAATGCTAAGAATGAAGGATGATGCATGCTGGCTGAAAAAGTGCTAATTAGCTACACTTGATACTTACCAAGTAATTATGCAATTTGCTTAATATGAAAAGCTTTGGTACCATTATATGCTCCAGTAATGGCCCTATCGTTAAGTACTTACACTAAATCAGAGGTTATAGGTGCATATTTGGTTGACGGATTGTTAAAGTAAGTATTTAGAGTGTAATTATGTTGTGGGAGAGATATATATATAGTGAATGAAATATTTTTTTCAAATCTCTTCCTGAGTAACAATGATGCTCAGACAGAATAATATATTGAAATGAGTTTGACTGTACTGTTTACGAATACCTGATTTTTCATTAACATTGCTCTCCCCAAGATCTGTGGAAAAAATAATTGCATAAACAATCAACTCCTCACTCTTAAGTAGTAAACTATACCATTTTTCAAGACAGATACTTCTGTGATTACTGACAAATCATTTATAGTAATTTTTAAAGCCAGTTCACTCTCTAATCCAATGAGAACAGGAGACTGTCAGTACACATCTGAAATATGAACTACTATGCATTTCTGTTGGCTTGTATTTCAATGTTTATTTCATATCAAAAGCGAAGTGATACATTTTATTGCTACAGAAAGAATCTCTACCCACACTTGTAAGAAAATCAGCTTTGGAGGGTTCTTAAAATTTGCTGCTGATGAGTTTTACATGCTCATTAACTGTGACACTAAGATAGCAGCTTAAAGGAATTTTAAAGGGAACAGAAACATGTAACAGGAAAAAGTTGGCAGAAATAGTAGTTAAGCCCACTATAAAGACTGCAAATCTGTGGTGTCTTTTTAACTCATTTGAGATTGAATACATTGTGAGGCAGTGAGAGCAGTGTGTAACTGGCAGCTTTCTAGATAATAACTATTGTGGGTTTGGCTTACTAGCAGTGTCATGACAAGTCCTAAGATATCTGTCACTCTCAACTTTTACCTCTAGTTTTAAAGAAGAAAAACCTAAGTAATACAGACCTGTGGAGTTACAATAGCTGAACATCTACTGGGAACTAGAAATTGAGCCCTGACATTTCTTTCTGAATAGAGGGCTATCTGCAAACATCTTGTTTTACTCTCATAACATCTCTGATTTGATAATAAGCTTTTATTATCCATTTCCTAAAGTATTAGGAGGAATGTCTGTCCTGAGATGAGAGAGGGTTGGGTTCTCTCCACTTTAAGTGAAGTGACTTTCTTTTCTGGATCATTGGTATGGGGGTTGGGGGCTTTTTTCCTGCTTTCATGAACTTTGCTAGCCAACTTCAACAGTATTTTTTTCGCAGAAATTGTAAACCATGTAATCAAAATTATTCTGAGCAGTTTTTGTTAACATTTCCATTGAAATTAGAAGTGGATATGGCAGATGCATGATGCATTTTGTCTGCCTCCAAGAATGAATATGCTGATACAGCTTTGCAGCGCGGACTAGTTTTTATTGAATTTTGAAATTTTGAAATTTCATTGACATTCTGAAAGCCCAAATGCTGGGCATTTCTGTTGGTTAGTAAGCCTGTTCCTAAGAGCACAGCTAGCTACTGAGAAGGGAAGTGTTACCCAACAGGTTGTATCGAGTACATACCATTGCAGTACGATGTGATTTTTTGTGGAATATAATGCTTCAACATCTGGTGTACGTTAGTATGTTTCCTGTTTATGGAACTGATTCTAAAATAACTTCTATGTTTTTTTCATAGCTCAAGTCTCATATTGCAGCTGAAGTTGTGCTCTGTATTTAACACAGCTATTGGAAAAGTGTTCTTGAAACACGTCATGGCATTCAGTATTATTTGAACTCTGTTTGAACAAAGTATGGGCTCTACTTTGTAGCTTACAGACAAATCCTCCATACATCTCTTTACAGGATTGAGTGTAACAGTCAACAATTCTTACTATAGTTGTTTTCTTTTTTTTCTTCTACTTCTGGGTTATCTCTGAATATTTCTCTGAATTCACCTTTGTGATTGGTTTTCTTCTCTGTTGGATCATGTTTGATAGCTGAGTTGTTGCAATGTTTAAGAATGTTCATATCAGTGCTGAGCACTTAAGTCTTTCCAAAACTGATACAAATGCAACAAAGTTGGGATTCATGTTTAACTTCTATTTTAAGATCACTGTATGGAAGAGGACCCTATGCAAGCCTATTCATAAGAGACCTGGCTCTGTACTGTGCTTAGATTCATCACCTGGGGCTGTTTAAAACCTGAGCTCTTTTTATACAGGCATTTGTGCAAGGCAACCTGTGACCTAACGCGTAGCCACTCTGTTTTCTAATGGAATAGCAGGTGGTGACTCAGAGCTTCCTTATGACTTATTCATAAATCCCAATGTTCACTTGTGCCAGCATATTAAATGCATTACCAAAGAGGGCTCTTTCCTATTTTGAAGTGTCAGATGTTATTGACCTCATTTGGGCTGTTGCCTTATCTAGTGCATACAACCAAATGCATCTATCTTTTATGCAGACTAAGCTGCAGTTTGGTGCTGAGAAAATCCAGACACTTAAAGGTAAATAGCAAAGATTTGTATGGCTGTGCATAGCGTATTTAAAAAAAAAAACTGGATAAACTGAAGAATATGGCTAACTACTAATCTATACAAACACATAATCATTACTTTGAGTATTTAAAATCAACATGTCTTTTCTTCCCCCTTTCTATTTTGACTACTTAGTGGCATAAATCTACTTCTGTAGATCAATACTTTGTGTTAAATATCTTTATTTGCTGTTTAACCGCACGTTTAATAGGAGGCAAGCTATTGGTCTGATCTTCTCCAGTTTTCTCAATTGCTGTCTAAACTTAAATGATTCATCTTTTCCCTTTTGGCACATGTGAAGTTTCTTCTGCATTTATAGGGCTCTCTGTAATGAGAAGAGTGATCAGAACTACATCTTGAAAGCGCTGAGAGCCCTCCAAGGTGATGAAGCTTGGCTTTGCCCTGCCTGTAAGACTCAATTCCATGTGCCTGCAAACCCACGCCAGAAGTGACGTGCTCAGGGCATTGCTAGGGATGAAGTGAAGGATGGATGGCTGCGTATGTGCAGGGTGAGCTGGCAGAAGAGAAATTTTGGTGTTCTGTAGACAGGAAAGCCCACTGTATGCAAAGTAGCTGCCAAATTTAGGATGTGGCTTATTTTATAATCAAAGAATGAGTTTGATGTAATTGCAAGGAGTGTCTGGTCTCGTTCCCATTGATTCCAGATTGCTTTTCCCTGCCATGTATGTGGCATGTACTACCAGCTAGTGTCCTGAGCAAGCTTCCTGTGGCTGCGGGGGGGACAGAGGCCGGGGGCCATGTCTGCACGGAGCAGTGTAGTGCAGCAGGGGCTGCTGAGCAGGGTGTTTGGTGTACAGAACCCTACGTGTTTCCTGGGGGTTTTAGTTTGCAATAGTTCTAATCTGTTCCAATGGACTGGGTGTCTGTTTTAGTGATTGAAGTGTGTTTTGTGGTTTAGCTTTGTCCAAAAGGAATGCTGTTTGTGTGCTCTTGGGTTGCTCTGGAGCCCAAGTGTTTGTGGTGAGAGGAGGATAAGAGATTCATTTCAGAAATGTTTGAACTAGGAATCACATGAATTCAACTACTATGCCTGAACTTGGCTAGCAGGTTTCCACTCTTTCTCTGAACAAGCAGGCTTTTTATTTATAGAATTTTGAGGTTTTTGTTTCTATTTTCATATTTTAAAAACAAAATAAGTGAGGTGAACTTTACTGAATACAATTCTGAAATGGGATTTTGTTACGTGATGTTGGATACATGCTGCTATTTGTGATTTTTTTGATCATTGATTTCAATCATATGATTGAAATAAAAATATAGCATTTGCATCTCTTCTGTAATGACAAGTAGGTCTCAGACTTAGATGAACACAACTGAGACAAGGACTGGGTCTGTGTTTGGAGACAGTCAACTTTTAGGTCTTGTCAAATTTTCAAGATAACATGGGGGGTGTATTGAAATTTGAGAAATACAAATAAATACTTCCACAAGGATCAGTTTTCAACTGAAGGCTTTTTAAAGCCATCTTGTCAGTTCAAATTGCCTAAAAGTATCGTATGTAAAACGATACGCATGTGCTGTATAATCCTATCCTTAGTAAATGGATTTGCAATCTAAGAATTTGTATGAATTGGAACACTTGGATCCTCAGGCTGATTCAAGAAAAAGCATTTTAGAATGTAAAGAGATTATAAACTGCTGTTCCCAGTGACTTTGTAAGCAAAGATTTAACTTATTTTCCAACGAAATGCATAAGCTGACATTAGGCTGTCAATTCCCAAAATCCAGGCTGAAGAAACCATCTTCATCCTTGCATAAAGAGAATTTTAAAACCCGGTGTTTAGGAAGCAGCTATTTTAGCAAGCTGCTTATCGGGGGGTAGGAAATGAGACAAAATGAAACTGAATGAGAGCATCTCCTTTGGTAGCCATGCTACTCCATGGGGTGCCCAATGGTGGCAGCTGGCTCTGTGCAGCTGTGTCTGTGATAGGGGCTTGGGCTGGCTTCCTGCCTTGGCAGAGGATTAAGGGAAAAGGAGATCTGTTCAGTTTTGGTTAGATCGTGTAGGGAGGTGGAGCAAAATAGCCACTATGTAACGTGTGTTCATATCATTGTTTCTTAGTTTATTGCAGTTTTGAATTAAAGCTTATTTTGAGGATAGCTCAGTGAGCCCTAGGGCTCTTTCCAGGCTGATGATAACACTTCAGCTTCCTTGCTGAAAAGCCATGGTAGAATGAGGTTGAGTTTTGCTCTGGCTGTAATATGTTCCAGTTTAATGACCCGGTAACAGTACTGTGCACGGTGCTGTCCTCAGAGAGCTGAGGTCAGGAGTGATGGGAGCTCTGATTAATGACTGAAGAGCACCTGCTTGTGACTAATCAGATAGAAAAGGTGCTCATAGTGCCTCAGGTGCATGTATAGTAACCTATCCAGAATAAAGATTTGATATAGTTTGTACAGGAGAACTTGAAAGGTTTTGTTTTTCTTTTTAGACTTTCTGCTCTAGAACATCTCTCAGCACTTGATCTCTTCAGTTATTTGTAAGCATTGCAGAATGAATACTTATGCCTCGTAAGATCTATCAAAAGAGTACCAATAGCAAGAAACTTGTGTCAGAAATGGAAGTTCAGCTGTGGTATGAGGTGCTGAAGCTTTTTTTCCTGAAACAACACTGTATCTTGTTTTGTTTGTAACTCCACTTCCACCTGTTTTCAGTACCAAAGCAACATTTTGGTATGAAGTTGGTTTGGAAACAGAGTCATATGGTGAAAGAAGACCATGCTATGCTATATTGCAAAAATACTGAACAAATTTAAGGTCAACTGAAAGTTTAAAGAATGTTGTTTGCTTTTTTCCCCAGTGCCTAGTTGCTGTTATTAAGCTATAAGGTTTTTATGAATTCATCCTGGGAATTATTTTCTGTAAAAGAAATTATTTCTAGATCTATAAGCACTGAATCAGTTTTGTATTGATATTAGCTGATCAATAATGACTTTATAGTTTTGAGGTATTTGAGATGCTAACATAAACACCAAATTGTATAGCCCCCCACACCGAGAGGCAAATAGTAGAATTATTACTTTTTCATTGTGAGGGCTTCTTGTGATCAGCTTTCTATACCAATTTTGAAACTCTGGATGAATTTCAGTGTCATATTGGTAACACAGAACTTTCCTTTTAAAGAATATTTGAGTTTTCTTCTGTTAAATAACATTTTATTGCTGTCTTTATTTCCCTTGGGATTTTGGAAGATAACTGTTTTTATTAGTTTATAGTAGCTGCGTGCGTGCTTTTGCACATAGCTAAACGTTCTGAAAATGAAAACTGAGCAGTTAAAACAATGTTAAAAAATTAGTCACATCTTTTTAGAAAATAAATTGATATAATCCAAACGTGTATGATGTCAAGGGTGCTGTGTGCGTCAGAGCGTGCCTGATTTGAGGAATGGAGTTCTGGGAAAGTTATTCAAGAAACTTCGGAGAGCAGGTGAGGTCACATAGGCAGTGAAGTTGATTCTATTTAAAAAGATTGGTTTCAGTTGTCATCTTTACTTCACTTACAATGTTCCTTCAGCTAAATACTTTCCTTCTAGTTGTCTGTGAATTTCTTTCTGAATTTGCTGTATATTGCAGTTTGATTGAAGCCAATCAAATGAAGCAGTTATTACTGTGCTTGATGCTTCTTTTGAGTGCCTTTTAGTAGAAATTCCATCAACGTCAGGAAACTTGCTCAGTGCTTCACTGTCAGAGATGCCTTGTTGTGTGAGGTGACCAAGGCAACTCAGATTTGTTTTGATGCAGTGCAAGAAACAGCTGAATGACAGTTGAAGCAGTTAAATGCTGACAGGCTTAGCTGATGGCGTGTTTGTAGGTGGATATATTAAATGATGAAAGTGACTCTTTTGAATAATTCTGGTTTTCTCTCTGCAAAGTATGCAGCTGCTGAGAGCTAAGGAAACTTCTCCATCACTGTGATCTATGGAGGGCTTTTCCATCTGGTTCTTCTCTGGTGTAGGATTCATGAGATGGGAGAAGGGGCAGAGCTGACCCATCCCTCTCATTCTCTCAAACGTTCAGCTGCACTGAAGCAATTCTCTGCTCTAGTGCATTCTGCTGCTTAAATCATCACTTCTTCTTTAAGCCTTGGGGTCACTGCTTCTTTCTGACACTATTTCATAGTGATTGCTTGTCTTCTCTTTCTTTTTCCTCTACTTGTTCTCAGCAGCCTAATTTACTGGCTTTAGACCTTGACTTTGTTGATTCCCAATGATTTTGGGGCACTGTGCTGCATAGCAGAAATTCCTCTCTGAGGATAGGCATAGTTTCTGCTTATCCTGTCTTGATTAAGAGTGGGCACTTGTTTGTGATCTGTTCTGACTTGTCTGAGCTTCTTGAGAAAGAGCTCAGCAGCAGCTCTCGTAGAAAAGTTTACATCCTCAGCCTCAGAGAGACAGGGGGGTGCAGCCTGTTTTCCTAGGAGTAGTCTAAGAGTTGCTGCTCATGTGGAATGGTTTGGTTTCCTAACTCCACTCACTGATAAATATGGACAAGGCTGGCCATGCCCTCTGATGCCACGATAGCTTGGTGACTCCTTGGTTTCATGAGGACTTGAGGACTCCTGGTCCTGTAGGTATGGGCTCTTGCCTTTTGTACTCCAGGCAGTACTCCTGCTGCCTGTATCCTGCAGCCCATCTGTTAGGGTATGGCAAGTTTCTTTATGTCCTTTTTCTTCATTCCTAGCTCCAGCCATGTCTCTTGAGCCATCCTGATGGCAACCTGGGGCACAAGGATTTGGAACTCCCTGAAGGAGCTCTTATGTTTTTTCTTCTTTGAATTTACAGTTTCCTCTTCTTTGGTTTTGAAGGAACCAATTTTTTTTTTTTTGCTGTAGCTTTTCTCCTTAACAGAACTTCTAAACCAATGTTTTCCATTTCGCTGATCCTATGGTGAATAAATCGATGGTGTTACACTGAAAAACTTGAATTGCGTTTGTTGTCATTGCACTAATATATTTAAATCCTAAGCCCGTATCAAACTCTGAGTAGAGCGACATGCAGCTATCATTCTGTTTTTTCGCTACAACCACCGGGATGCACATACATCTGCAGGATGAAGCCTGTTCATTTTAGTGCGTTGCTTCATGTAAAATTTGAAAAATGTAGATGCTATCTTTCAGAAGTCTTCAGTACTTCTGAGGTATATATTAGTAACACTTTTTGTGTTTCGTTGAAGAAAAAAAGAGGGAAGAAGAAAAAACAATAATGCAACTTGTCATTTAAATAGCATGACTAATTTTTTGTTTTGTTCTTTTGCGTTTCTGTGTAGTAAAACTAAAAGCAATCCCTTCCCCCAAGATCCAAACTTTTGTACTCTGAATATATGCAGCACAGACTAACAGCTTTATTTCGGAAGGTTTTAAGACTTGCATAGTTCAGAAGTAGGCTTTGGAGCTCCTTTTAGCCAGACATGTGATGAGAGTGGTTATGTCTGACCTGACTATTTTTTGATGGATCCTCTGCCAAAAGAGGAAGGAAAACTGTCATGTTAGAATACACAGTTGCAATAAATTAGCTTCCCTAATGCTTACAGTCATCTTTTATAAGAAGGATTGCACTGTATTGAGATGCCCTTGTCACAGAGCCTGCTTGCAGCTCTTAACAATTCAAGATCTGGGTACCATCTGCATGGGATTTTGGGAACGTATCAGGTAGAATGTGACAAAAAATGCAACAAAAGTGGAGTAGATTTAAAATGAAAGCAAGATTTAGGTGTGTGCTAATGCGAAGGTGGGCTGCCCTGTCAGAAGTAAAAGGGGTTGTGAAGTATTGAATCATGTTGTTGCTCGTTGAAGAAAAAATTAAAATTTTGATGCTATATTGCACAGATGTTCTCACAAATCTTTATTTTGCCTTCTGTTAGTGGTTTTGTATAATGTAATTCTCCTGGGGGTGTGAAAATTAAATATTTTGTGAGGAAAAGCTTGTATCCTGGCTCCACAATGGACTGTATTGTTTCCATTAATAATTGAATTAGGTAAATATGATAACTTTTTAAACTTCAACTGTTGAAAGTGTGGGTAATCATATTCCAGAAGCATGGTATTAGCATATCAGTGAGTGGGGAGCTGCGTGCAGCTTGGCGGCTGCTGGCTGTGGAGTTCAGCTCTGCTGACATTCTGAGCACTGCTTCCACATGCTGTCTGCAATGTCTCACTTTGTTTGATGGCATGGCAAAAGGCTCAAAGCTGACAAGCTTCACGCTTGTGGTTTTAAACTTTATTTCAGTATTTCATTACTTTTAGCGGTTTTACATTTAAATACAGGTCAAATTGCAGGCTCAGAATAGTCACCTGTCGTGTGTTCTGTCCCTCCCTCTCTCCATAAATAAAACCCAAATCAAAACAAACAAAAGACACACACAAAAGAACTCCCCAAAACCAAACCAAACAAAAAAACTTGTAACACTGTGAAACAGTGGCATCTCTGTTTTGCTTCTATAAAATCTATTGCTAGAATAGTTGGGACTCTAAATGTTTTCCTACTCAGGTGTTTCTTCCTCCTCTGATGGTGCTGTCACCTGTTTTACAGCTTACTGATGCATTAAAAAGTTGAGCAGAAAGTAAGGGAAATGATAGCTGCCACGGTGGTGTGTTCTGAGCTGCTGCATCCTTCTCTATTGCTAGTCAGAGCTCTCATGTCCCCAAATGGGTGTCTTTCTGTACCCCAGGGACAGGAAAGCCATTATTCCAGCTCTTTACAGCAACTACAGGGTGCTTTGTATTTAAGGCACGTGTAGTGTCCTGATAACGGCCACAGCTATCAGAAGTCAGAAACATGTGATTATCTGCACCATCTAGAAGACAGTACTTTGAAGCCCACTGGGAAGGCAGCCATTCCAATTTATTAATCAATTAAGTTTGTAAAAGAAATGATCTCCTTATCTTAACAGCTGTGTTGGCTGAGGTTCTGCTCAGGGCCTGGGAACCTCTTGTGAAGGAGAATTAGGGGATGCTAAGAGATGCTTTGTATCTTTTTTTTCTGTAGATCTTTCTTTTTTTTTTCCCCATGAAGGGAGGGGGAAATCCGAGTTTAGTTCTGAAATGATTCCAAAGGGGCGTGCAGTGCTATAGGCAACAGGGCTGCTGCTGGCAGCCTGGGGTGGTGGGGGGCTTCCTCCTGGGTGTGCCCTGCCTCTAACACATTAGGGCATTAACAGCCCAGGCACTGGAAGGTGAGAACGGTTGCTTCCTGCTGAGAACAGGTGAGTACTAAACCTACAGAGAAAAGGAGAAATTTAGGAGTAGGTGACACTGGATTTAGAGCATTTGGCTGTTACCTCAGGAAGCTTAAGTTAAAACCCTGAACTAGGTCACATAGTGATGTGCAGTGAAAAACTGGAACAGTGCTTTTCCTTTTTGCCAAGTACATCAGCATGCACCGTCTGTGTTTTGTGTCCCACAATTTCATGTGCTGCTATGAGTCTGAGGATAGAGCAATTTGTGTTTCTTAGGACACACACAGCTCAGTTCATAAATATATATGCCCGTGCATATAAAATATATATATTCAAGTACACATTTCTGAACTTTTTGTTTATTTAGGTCTCCAGTAAATAAAACTCCCAAGTAACTTTATCCTTCGCTGATGCTTATCTTAGGATTAAATCAAAACCTGTGGACAGTCAAACTTTAATGTAGACCCCACTTAGGACTGAAATCTATTTTTGGTACCAGCAATGAAGTGGAAGACATTTAACAAAGTAATGTAAATAAGTTGGAAAATACATTTACTGCTGTCATTCTTGGAAATGGAGGGCTGCTTTGTAGGAAGTAAATCTCAGGGAGATAACTCTACCAATTAAAGAAACCTAAACAGTAACATTACTATTTTTAAGACACTACGGTTACATCACATACCATGTTACTTCTGAGTAATCTTATATAAAGGCCTCCTTGATGGCTATTCAGCTGTACGATTTTTCTAAATGAGATAACAGAAGTATCAAAGGTATTGCTGCAGTTGGGGGGAAAAAAAGTAGGTAATGGGACCTCTTTACTCTGGCAAAGAGTTCTTTCACTTGTTATTTAGATTTGGCCATAAAAATAACTCCTGCCTGAAATGAGCTTTCTAAGATATTAGAGCACTGAGATGTTCCCTCACTTCCTGGCAGATTCTTTTGTAATACTTGCTTAGAACAGGAGCTATCTGTATGGATCCATGAGAAAACACTGGGGCTACTGTTAATACTGAGAGTGAGTAGTCAGAGTTTCAAATATTTCAGACATTTTTATACTGAGAGAATAATAATAATATGAAACCACAAGTGCAAGGAGTTGGGCAAGGGAATTAGGTAGACTTTCTGCCTCTTAAAGTAGCATTGGATGACCTAATTAAATGAAATACACAGTGATACATGGAAATAAATGTCTTGTTTTTATATCAAATGCCAATTTGTTTTTCTAACAAATCTTAATTTTAAGCATAGTGGCAAGCCTGTTTTTACAGGCAGAGCTCTGGATGTTATGTATGAAGTAGTCATGCCATTTCCGATAGATACATCTTCTCATGACTTTGTACAACTCTGACATTAAAATAGAAAGTACAGAATATGTGCACTATTCCAGATAGGAGAGATGATTTCCTGAAGTCTTTCCAGGTCAGTGGAGGATGCTGTGCTATTTGCAGTATATTCTAAAAGTCACTGATTTCAGGGTTGAGATGAAGACCACCACTGCCACCTGGAAAAAATTGGCAAGATTAAAGCTGTTAATTGGTGTAGCACTTCTGTAAAAAGTATACAGAGTTGAACGGTGAACTGCAGCTTGACTCAATTCCATTCAGTTTCCTAGGAACTTTCTGTAAATGAATTACATGTAAATCAGTCTGTGTAAAACTAAATAGGATTTATTTTTTTTTGTTAGCTTCTAAATGATTAGGGGTGATAAAGTACTGAGTAGCTTGGACTTTTTAATAGGTAGCATAACACATCCACTCCCTTTCCCCCCCCCCAGGTTGGAAGATTTGCTTTTTCTGACTTGGGATCAAACCTCCAGAAAAATGTGAACTCTATTTCAGAGAAATATTGAACCATACAGTGTACCTGCGTCACACCATTAGGCAGTCATCTCTAAGAATCTTTTTGTTCATCTTGTGGGTACGGAATCAGGGGCTTGGAAGTCTCGTTAAAACAAGAAAAAAAATTTGGATATCTATGTATTAATTATAGTAGGAACAGTGACACGGCTAGAGGTACAGACAGGGAGGAATTTCCCTGAAGGTAACCCAGGCAATTTCTTAAAATGTTGTTTGGAATCTTCTTCTCACTGCAGTATATGAATTCCGCTATTCTAAAATAAGGCTAACAATCCACTGAAGGGCAATAATACATTTAATGAGAGATTTCGGAGCTCTGCTCTGTTTTTCCTTAGTGTCTCTCCCTTCAGTCAGTCTCCTAAACTGTTTATCATGCTGGCTGCACTCTCCTACTCTCCCTCATACTACATTAGTGTCTTGGCAGACCAGATTTTGTTAGGCTTTGCTGTCTTTCTCAATTTATATTTTACATTTGAGCCCTCTCAAAAAATTGCTGCTATTCCTGGAGAGGTTCCATTATTCCAACATCTGGGTTCATGTATGTAGCTGTAACAGTAAACAAATGCTTGATATCAGTAGAGAAAATGACACATTTCTTAGCTTGGATACAAGGCAATCAGCGTTTGGACTGTCTTTTTTAGACAGTGTGCCTTATTCTCATGTATTTTAAAGAATGAATGTACTCTGAAGACAGACGGCATTCTGAATTTTTCAAGACCTGTAGTGTGAAACCAAGCTTTCAGTATCTTTTGTCTGCTTCAGTTATACACCAAGCTGTTACATGGAAATAGTCCAACCACTTGTGAAGTGAGAGTGATGTGGTGCCATTTCTTCACTTCATCTCTTGGCCTCTCTTCATCCAAAACTCTGGAATTCATTTTGTCAGAGAAACTTGAAATAGAGCATTTTGACATTTGTTGCTGGAATCTAGCAGGAAAATATCCTTGCTTGCAGAAAAGTAGGAAGCTCTTCCCATATGTGTCAGTATTTTACCTTAGACTTAATATTACAACCATGAAGAAGAGGCAAACCCTGCGTACTTGCTCCTCTGCCTGCTTTCAACTGCCACGGAAGCTGGAACAGCGCTCTAATTGGCTGTGGGATGGCATCTGTGTGTGCACTTAATGCAGGTGTCACCATGGGCACCTCTTCTGCACATGGCCTTGGGCTCTAATGGTTGTTAGCACTTTCTGTCAGTGCTTCACAGTTGCTGTGAATAATAATTCAAAAACTGAGACTAAGTTGAGTAATAGAAAAATAGCTGATACGGAAGATACAGGCATTTTTAAGAATGTTTATGCTACATATACGCAAATGGTATTCCATCTATTCTTCTGGAGTCCATTCACTTTATTTTTAACTAGTATTTCCCATGACTTATGGCAGTGTGCTGTATGCCCAGGACTTATAAATTTTCAAGTGAATGCTTATACAAGAGATTTTTTTTCCTATTGAGAAAATGATTATAGTTGAAACTTTCCATGCAGCAAGGCTCTGATCATGCAAGCTGCCTTGATCCTGCATTATCCTGTGGGATCAATGTATATAGTACATGAAAAAAATAGTACTTACTGAATTGGAATCAAATCTCTGTGCTTCAGTAGACATAATGAACCCCCAAGATGTGAGCTTGAGTAATACTGCAGTAATCCTCTTAAGGGGGGAGTTAGTAGTCAGAGGGAACTGCAGGTTGCATACAAGTGGGCATGCAGAAGGGCAGTTACTTGGCTGCTTATATTCAGGAGAATCTGCTGCTTTAAGTTTGTTAAAGAATTATTATCTGGTTTTTGTGCTGGTCACAGTACAGTTGGAGTAGTGGCAGCTATTTTGTGATACAGGTAGATTGGAGAAGTTCTGGAGGAAGGAGGTCTAGATAATGAAATACAAGTAATGTTGGAATAAATTGTTAAATTCAGAGAAGAGAAGCCTGGGGGCAGATGTCTGTAAAAGGTGAGCAGAAAGACAAAGGAGTTGCCTTTCCTTCCCTCTGAGCATGTCAGGAAGCAGTATGTTTAAGTAGAAGCAAGAGAAATAAAACTTGGACATCTAGGGAAACTTTCAAACGGTAAGTCAGTAATAAAATCTGCAATCTGTCATTGGACTTAAGAAGAGATTAGACAAATAACTGTCAAGAAAGATTTCAAGGTGGTTGATTCTGCCCTGGGATAGGACGTGTTATAAATGAATGTCAGTGCTAGCTTTTGGGTTAAAAGGAGGACAAAGCAATGAGGTAGAAGAAAACCCTCAGGTGGCCTCATATAGTATTTCCACAGTAATTTTAATTTACGGCAGAATAAATTTTGAGATTGCATTTAATGTTGCTATATTATTTTCATTTTTCCCACTTGATTTGTCTTCCAAATCTTCACAAGTCTGTGCCCACATCAGCTTATTTCTAGTCCCTTTATAGATTCTGTTGTAATGTCTCTGCTGCACATTGTGATACTCTATTGTAAATGACCTGTCAAGGTCTATCTTGTGTGGATGTTAATGCAGCTGAAGGAAAGGAAGAGATTTATTTTTTTTATAAGTTTATGTAAGCGAAAATACATTGCTTGAATACGATGCCTGGTAAGTTTGTAATTTGAGAGCAACATCTGATCTTTATGCAGCAGTCTTCAGTAGTTCTTGGAACCATTACAGAAATGGAATATAGAATAGCAGCCATTTTCAGAAGTGGTAAACAAGGAAACAAAGCACCTGTTGAGAAAGACACCTTAATGTTTTAGACTAGTCAGAGGTGATATATCACTGCTAACATTATGTCAAGAATTTTTTTTTTCATATGCAGAATACTCTGTATGGGGGGGGGAGGCTGATGTGTTGTATTCATTTCAAATTTGAGGTTTTTTTTAAGTTGTTTTGCAGCTTGGTTTTCTTTAAGCTTAATTAAGGGGGGGAACTGGAAACTTGAATTAAGTAATGCATGTAAAAATGTAGAATCAATGCTTTGTATGCCTGGAAAATGAAAGTCTGGCTTGGTGTCGTTTTTTTCTCTCCAGATCTTTCTCTGAAAAATATTAAAAACCAAGCAACAATAAAAATAACCCCCACAGCGTCTGTGCCCTCCTCCCCAAACAAACACCAAAAAGCCCTCATTCCTCATTCTCCCCCTTGGAGAGGGGAGAGAATGTAAGTTCAGTTCAGGCTTTACAAAGCCGTGTGTATATATCCTTTGATGCATCCATCTATTTCTCTGTAAGGTAGTTGCCACTTTTGTAAGGGGTGGGAAATGTCCCCTTGTTCCCTTCCGTATTTCCTTCTGATAACGTAGTACAAAACTTTTTTATTTCTTTTTTCATTAATTCTGTAAGGTTAGACACAAGATCCTGAGCTGAAGATACTGCCCTTGCTTGTATTTATGGAGAATTCGATCTTATAACTTGGAAGCAAAGTTATTATTTTTCTTTTATTAAAAACAGTTTTCATAAATGACAGAGTACAGAGAATGGAACAAGGCTTTCTGACAATAGATAGAATAGCCCTTGACTGACACGGAGATACTGATACTGGCAATAGATAGAATAGCTCTTGACTAGCACGGGAATACTGATATGGAGATGAATCCATACAGCAAAATATGCTCTATATCTTCAGATTTATCTACAACAGAAATTATAATTAATCCAGCAATTCAGAAAATTATGCATAGAAATGTGACACTAAGTAATGCAGACACAAATGAACCTCTCCATAAGTCTTTTTATTTAACAGTATTTGTGATACTATGACTATCCCTTATGCATTTTCCCCTCCCCTGATAAACCTGTGCAATAAGTCAGACCTCTGCCTGTCCATCCTCAGTTCAGTGCATCTCCATGTGCCAGGCACCTTGAAATGCAGTGTCTCAGGGCAGGGCTCATTGTCACTAAGCTGAGCTACTGGTGTTCAGTAAGTGGATCTGTGATGTTGCCCTGTTTGACTTTTTATTGCTTTTTGTTTCCTTTTTCTTTCTCAGGCACTGTTCCTCTGGTGACAGAAAATACCTACTGACTTCTCTGGCTTAAATCGGGGTCTGTCTCTGGAAAAGTTGAAGATATCATTCCTTTGCAACAAGATTGCAGGAGATGACATGATTGCATTTCTCCCAGATCTATAAATACTACCATCAGGGCCATTTTAATAACCTACTCTGACATTGCAGACCATAGATTTCATCTCTTTCTTCATCTCATTGCCCTTCATTTTAGTCCAATAATTTCTGACTGAAGTAGAGTATATTTTTCTGTTTCCTTTTCTTGAATGGCATTAGTCTAGCTTTAAAGTATCTGCAATGGTAAATATTTCCACTGTAAATCCTATTTCAATTATATTTACTGTTGTATTGTAACAGTGCTGATTTTCCAGGGGAGTATAGATTTCCCTCTGCTTCCCATTTGAGTTGCTCTGCATTGAGCTCCCCCCTCCAACCCTGAGTTGCTGGTATGCTTCTGTCTTTGGTGCCTCTCATCTTTGTCACAGCTTGTTTTTGGTTAGCTTGGTGAGTGTCTGAGCTGTGTCCATGTATGCTGGCCTGCCATTTGATATGGCAACACACAGCATCAGCTGCTCTCCTGTGCATGATGAACCTGTAGGATTTCAGCAGGCCACGTGCATTTCTCTGGCTTCAACTCCTTCTGAAGGTTTCTTAGGGATGAGGGGGGAGTGGGGTGCAGCCCAGATGCATTGTTCTGGGTTTTCCACTTGCGTTGCTCTTCTGCTTGCTCTCCAAGCCCTTACTTCAGCAGTGACCAAACACCTCTTGCATGTAGTGTGAGCATATCCAGTTATGGCCATGGGCACCTGACTTTGTGTGATAGGGCATATTGCCCTTGATTTACTAAGAGATTATCACCTTCGCATAATACGACTTGTCTGCATACTGTTTACAGGATTTGGGACTTGAAAACACTTGGGAAGAAAAATGATACACAGAAGTTGTTGGTATAACTCAGGAAACATAGAGAAATGGCAAGACAGAAGGGTATTACTTTATAATAAATGAAACAGCTCCATTATCTCACTGTTTTCCAAAGCCATTATTACAAAGCAGTGTCATGCTCTTATTTATTCTTCACTTTTTTTCAGTGCAGTAGCTGCTTCAAAGGTTATCTCTGCTCCCCTGAAAAACTGTTTATCAAAAATTATCAGTCCAGATGAAAAGGGAAATTGTTTGTGCTTTACCAGTGCCAAAGGGCTGATCTAATAAAAGCAAATTTTTCACCTCTGTACAGCTACCAGGAAGATGACTATGACTGTGGAAAAAATATTATGTTTTACTGCACTAAAGTAGTACAAAAACTGTTCTATGGCTTGATGCATAAGAAGACATCATCTGTATTGAAGCCATATGACAACACAGAAACTGTTTTGATTGGCGCTTTTTGTGGTACTGCCTTTTTTTTCCACAAAAATGCAGGACTTTCAGGTAGCGCAAATTCAGGCATAGCCACTGATCCTGTAATCCAGTTTTGTTAGGAGCCAAGCATCAATACCAGCTTGATTTCAAAATCATTGGTATGTGACTTAGGGACAACCGAGTTATAGGCAGATGCTGTGCTGGTTGTTGCTCAAATTATGCTCCTTGCCTATCAGCATTACTTTGCTCATCGTTTGTAAGCACTTGCCAGGAACTCCTGCTTGGTGGGAGTACATGCTGTATGGCAGCATTCAGAGCAGCTCAGGTTGTTGGAATTTACTAGGGAAAGGTTCTCCTATCTGATGACTGACTGAAGTATATTTACTTTTTCCAGTCTGTTCATGTTACTAGTTTTTAATCTGCTTTTCTTTTTTATTCAGAAACATAAAATGCTGTATTGATGTTGGTTTTATGCCTTGAAAATGTTTGAAAGCATGCTTGCCTGTGGGGAGCTGTCCAAACAAAGCTTTTTTCCATTTCATCGAAAAAAGAACAGGAGGGGAAAAAAGATTTTTCATTCAAGCTGCTGTTGCTAGAAGAGAGTGGTCCTTGGTGTGCCCAGCCAAGTGGGGCTGGGTCTTCCAAGACAGGAGGAGGACCTCATTTAAAAACTTAAGTGTCGAAGTGAACTCCTATCTTGTAAAGTCATCTTTCTTGTTCTTTTTTTTCCTTAGTCTTTGAAGGTTTATGTTTGGAATTATAGAATCATGGAGTTGGAAGGGACCTGTAAGGATCACGGAGTCCAACTCCTGGCTCCACCTAAGACCAACCAAGAATCAAACCTTATCTCTGAGAGCATTGTCCAAAAGCTTTTTGAACTCCAGTAGCTCGCTGCCATAACCACTGCCCTGGGGAGCCTGACCATTTCCTGGTGAACCTTTTCCTGATATCCAACCTGACCCTCCCATCACAGCTTCATGCTGTTCCCTTAATTTTCTGTAGGTGTGAAAGTGAATACTTCTGAAATTTATAAGTACAGCTTCAAAGATTGTAAGAACTTATACAGAGCTGCTTTTCAGCTGGACTTTTGATGAGAAACTTCAGCTGTGCCCTAGCCAGTGTAATCAGCATTATCTCTGCAAGACAAATCTCTTCATTTTATAAAGAAATAAGTGGGTTTATTTACTTTTATTCAGTATTACTTAATCATTATCCTTCCACACTGTAGTGGAAGAAATGAGGATTTCTGGGTATGTATTTGCATAATTAGTCATCACTGTAATGTTTGAAAGAGTAGGATGGTCAATGTGCAGCCTGGACTATAGGACATAATTGTATATTAAAAAAACAACAACAAACAAACAAACAGAAAATGGGGTAAATAGTAAAGTTACTGTGTATGAAGAATACGAGGCTACTTCAGAAGGCTTTTATGATAATAGATTATTGAATTTTCTCTGCTATTTTATCACTCCGGATAGATTAATGTGAAGTACATGAAAGAGTGTGTGTGTGAGGGGGATGGCTCTGTGTTCTAACACACATAGTAATGAGTCTGTTATCACTCAGAAAGAGTTACAGCAGCTGGTTGTGTTTAAAAATGTCAGCCTTGTAGTTGTTGAAAGAGCAAATAGAAAGTTAGGATGGGAATAGAGAACAAAGTGGAAATCATTATTTTGCCACTGTACAGATTTATGGCTCCCTTGCGTCTTGAATGCAATATGCTGATCTCTGTGCTGATCCTCAGAAAGGTTAGAGGAGAATGGAAAGATTTATTAAATGAAAGCAGCAGAGATGATCAAACTTAGTTATCCCATATGAGAAATAGGGAAGGGAACAAAAAAGCATACCTCAGGAAGGCAGAGTGAAGGGAGAGAGACCATGCGTTTTCCCATGTTGTGGGTGCAGCGGAGCAGGGCAGCAGGGTGCCATGGTTCTCTGGCTCTCTGAATGCCAGAGCTGAGTGTCACATGAATTTGCCAGGAGGTAGGCTCAGGGCAAAAACAGCTGACATCTCTCTTTGTATAACATGCAGAACTTATTCTTGTGATAAGTTCTATGCTTCAAATGTTTTCATGAGTTTACATGGCAGACTCCTAGGAGCCCTCTCTCAGAGGCAAGGCATGGGGCTATGCTGGTGTTTCGGTTGACACTGAGTAGCTGTTTGGATGTGTTTTCTGCATAGTTCAGTGTTCTGCTTTCCTGTGTCTTGTTATTGACCGGGAATAAAGACAGGCAGAGATGTTTACTGAAATTTATTAATGTAACCTTTCATTTCCCTAGATCTGGAACTGCTGCTGTGGTCTAACTTTGGAAGTAAGATAAAAGGCAGTAGCAAAAGAGATGAGCAAATAAAGTATTCCTTTAAAAAAAACCAACAACGCAACAACAAAACCAATCAAAACCAACAAATAACAAACAGAGATGTGTGCCTATTGGAAAACTTAAATTACATGTAATATCTTCTTGCTACTGGGCTAGGAAAAAATCAATGTCTTGTGATTGATGATTAGGGGAAGAAAACAATGATGTAGAATAATCAGAATTCTACTTTCTGTAGGCAAAAAGAAAAAAAAGGCAAGAAATATGGAAAGAGTTAACTCTTTCCTCAGCCCCCAATTTCCTTTCTACCCAGAAAGAATATATCAGTATCTTGATGATTTCAGTTTTGTTTGTTTAAGAAATGTCTCTGTTACATTACAGCTCTGTTTTTTCTCTTGTAGGTTAACAGAACCTTCAGGATATCTAACAGATGGACCAATAAATTATAAATATAAAACAAAATGTACCTGGTTAATTGAAGGATAGTAAGTATTCATTTTCAAAGATTAAATTTTTGGACTGTCTGGTGTTTTGGAAATCTAAAGAACTCAAACTGAAAGTGCAATGAGATACATTATAAAACAGCATATATATATATTTTTTATAATGTAAAAAGGATTTTCAAAATTTCTCAGAGTCGGCCAAATTCCGTTCCCATTCAGATTGCTGGCGCTGGTATTTGCTGATATAGGAATTCAGCCATCTCTGTTAGCTCTCAGAATGCTGTGATAAATTTGTAGCTTGTTTCAGTACCTCTACCGAAGTCCCAAAAGTGTTTACAGGATCCTATTATCTAACTCATTTATCATATCCTTCAGTGGTAAGGCAGGAACAGCTTTCAGTCCGATGATAATTTGCTGGTTAGATGATGCTCAGAAGCTGGTGTCCCAGTTTTTCCCCATGTATTTTATTTTAAAATCATATTGTGCCCGCAGTTGTTACAGCTTAGATGTTTCATATGTTTGTTACTGATTTTCCAGTTTATGCAGCCCAGAAACAGGCATGTATGTAACGAGGTGCATACACTGGTCTGACTGACTGTTAAGGGCGCAACTTTATTAAATTTTGATGGGAATCTTTTCCCCAGGATTGATCAGGATTTTGCTGAAGAATTCAACTAGATCTGAGTTTTACTAAGGCTGTAGAAGAAAATCACTCCTTTTTTGTATACCCACGTTGTCATTATCTTGGTACACTTTGGACTTCTCTTTTTTTTTTTAACCAAAGCTAGCACAAGAATAGCTGCACTGAACTGCAACACACGAAAGTGGAAGCATGCCTCAGGCCTGTATGCAAACTCTGCTTTGAAGTTGGTCTTCACTCTGTTCCTCCTTTTTGCAGGAGACATTAGAGTGCTTAGCTGGGGGAAACAATGTGCTGCAGAGCACATGGAGGAGCAGCACAGTAACAGTACAGAATGTCAGTGCATGAGGAGCTTGTATATGTATACAGTGATCTTTCTTAAAAATGGACACAATCAAAGCTCTTGCTTAAAAAAAAAAAAACAAACAAACAAAAAGCAAACAATAAAATCCCGTATGCTTTCCAAAGTGATAGATTGCACTTGAGCCTGTCAGTAGGAAAGCAGAATAATTGCAATCCCCATTCAGATCTCTCCCAAAACCTGGTGAGAATGGACTGCCAAGTGTGATGGGAAACTTGTAATTTTAGAAAGGAGGGGGGGTGCTGCGCTGGGTTCTCCAATAACTGCAAGTGAAAAAGACAACACAGAAATTTTAAAGATGGTTATGTAGTTCTGTGTTTTGTTGGATGTTTTCTTTCTGCTGTTCTCCCCCCCACCCCGAGTTCCTGTCTTACAGAGCAGGGTGATACTCCCTAAAGGGAAAGAGGAACTTCGCTGGTACATAGCACAAGTGCTACAGAATTGTGTCTGGGAACAGTAACATGCCTAATAGGCATTTTAAAATGTATTTAGAAATATTTTCAATATTTTTCTAGTAGTATAGTTCTTGTAATGGGATAAAATGAGAAAAAACCCTCTTGCATTTCAGCATTAATATTGCTTGCTATTTTAATTTTGTGTATTAAAAGTTTTAGTTACTAGTGTAATGCTGGAATGAGGATTTATAGGGGATTTTCTCTTGAAAGGCTCTAAACCTGTTATTCCTGATGTTTTAAAGTAAAAATAATGTACTAAAATGAGATTTTAATGGCTTTAAATTTGTGGTTTTGAACACTGATTAAAAGCCTTGTGAACTTGAGTCTCTTGTAAACTTTAGAGATTATTTAGACTTGGACTGCAGATGTTATTTTAATGTATTGTAAGTTAAAAATGGAATACTTGCTTGCTCTAAATTTTGTTGTTTACCTGAAATGTTTTGTTAGTACTCAGATCATTTTAATAAAATTGTGCAGACATGATTAATTTTGTTGTAAACTCTGTATCTTAAACTCAATATTTCTATAACTAACACCAATGTTTTTTTTTCCCTCCAGCCCTAATGCAATACTGAGATTAAGATTTAATCACTTTGCTACAGAATGTAGTTGGGACCATATGTATGTATATGATGGAGATTCAATATATGCACCTTTAATTGCAGTATTTAGGTGAGTGTAATTAATATCCTTTTACTCTAAATAATCATATAGATTTGCTGTCAAAGGAAGTGATGAAATCTTTCTTTTTTGTAATATTTTCATTATCTTCTAAGAATTGCAGCTCTAGTAAATCTTTTATCAAACTAATATTTGTTGTCTGGAATCATAGATTTATAAACAAACATAAAATCAACAATAGTGAATAGTGAATGTAACTAGTACTGAATAACAGGTAGTTACTTGCTTTTGAAGCAGTGATAAATAGTTGAGGTAAAGTATTAAGTCCACACGCTGCATTTCCTGTGCATCCAAGAGATAAAAAATCAGGCCACGTGGATGTTTCCTCCATTCCCGAGACCTTATCGGAATGTTTCAGTTGGTTTATTCCTACCTTTCCATTAATATTTTGGGAAGCATTCCAGAGAGAATATTGTAGGTAAGTGGGCTATAGTTTATTAGAGTTTTATGCAAAGTAATGAAGACTAACGTTCCATGCTTGGACTGTTGGAATGAAGGTGCAGGATCCTAATCCTTTGATATCAGTAAAAATTTTATCTTTTGAAATACAATTGCTGTCTTATGGCAAGGGGACTGGTGGCAGAAACTGTATTTCATTGTGAGGAGAAATGAGGAATTGTATTTTGTGTTATGTGTTAGGAAATATTGATTACGCTGCTGAAGTCTGGAACAAAGCTCAGCTCATTTCTTTCCTACCCAACTTCAGCCATCTATGCTTTATCTCCCTCCTCTCCCTGCGTGTTTAGGTGATTGCTTGTTTTTCCCTGCTTTCCTCTCCCCTCTTCCTGAAGTTAAATGTGTCCACCTGTTGTCCAGGAGCAGCTTGTAGCATGAATAGGAGGAAAGAGAAGGTTCCTCTTTGTGTACTCTTTACTTTGCATTTTTTTCTCAATTTATTGATTTGTTAATGCTGTTCATGGGATTTCTGTAGCTTTTAACTTAACATTCAGTGTTACACGGTCTAATGCACATGATCTCTTTACTCAGTATATTAATATACGCATGTTTTTCCTATGTCAATCTGTATTGAAAAGAGAACATTCTTAAGTTCTGAAGTATTTTTATTTTTTATTTGAAATTAGCCTCTTCATGGAAATCAGTTAATTGTACTTTCCAGTTTTGAAATTGTTTTAATAAGAAACTTCTAAAGGTGCAAATGGGAATACAACTCGTGCTGGAAGTCAGTACAATTTAAGTATCTCCCTGAAGGATTTTTTTTCAAAATTAAAATGTTTCAAAGCTAATGCTTACAGTGTATGCACCTTCAGAATAATCTGATGTGAAACTTTGCATTAGTGTGTGTGTGGGAAGCTTTTTTTTTGGGGGGGGGAACCTACCTTAACATTCAGAGGCATGGGCAAGTAGTTTTTTTTCTAATTAAAACATGTATAAAACTAGATTTATGATTTACTTGTTTGAGCTCTGTGTAATGACCAATCAGAATGCTGAACTCCCCCTCCCCCTCCCCCTGCCTGATTTTAAAAACATTATTCTTTCTTTTTTAAATTCTTTTTCCCATCCAGTGGTTTAATAGTTCCTGAAGTACGTGGAAATGAAACTGTACCTGAAGTAGTTACAACATCTGGCTATGCATTGCTGCACTTCTTTAGTGATGCCGCTTATAACCTAACTGGATTTAACATTTTTTACTCGTAAGTAATTTTCTAAAAATAATTCCTTTGTTAGTCAACCTAGCGTTCCTTTTAAGAGTATGATAACTGCAGGGCAAGTATTTATCTGCTGAGTTTGTTAATTGTGTACGAATTGTGCTTTGTGGTATTGCTAACACAAGGGAGCTGGAGGTTGTAAGGAATTGTCTTATAAAAGAAGCTAGTTTAAAACAAAACAAAACACCTATATAGTGCATTATATTGTTCTGTGTGCAGCTTCATGGGCACTCTAAGTGTATATTTGTCCCATGCCATATGGAACTAGAAAGTGTTCTCCTTCCAGTATTTATCCAACACACAAAGTTGTCATATGGAATAGAAGGGAGATTATATCAGCTGTCATGTCAGTTCCCTTTTCTGGAACTAGAATCGTCTGTTGCTTTTTTTTTCCTTGTTGAATGTGTATTTGTGGATTTTGACACCTTCACCAAAGTTCTTTTGTTTTTGTGTCAACCACAATGGGTTTTCTTTCATTCTTTTTCCATGTTTTGGTACTTCCCCTCCTATTTTCTATCTCAGTTCTCATTCTACCTTCATAACTCTTATCTGGACTGTTCTTTTGGTTTCTCTGATGCCAAAGTCTAATCTGGCATGACTATGCTGTTCTTTTGTGAGTCAGCATCCAACAGACCTGCAACTCTTCCTTATGTTAAACCAGCTGTTGATTGTGCTTTGTCTTGTTTAGGACATGCTTGTGGCAATGATGTAGTGTATTTTTATGTTGGATGCTTGGATCAAGAGAGACTTGCTCTGTCTTTCTGCTCTTGGGATAGTTTTCCTATGATTGCAGATATTCATTTCTTTCAATCCCTTCAGATTCTGAAACACCAGTTTTTGGAATGTGATCGCCAGTACTACGCTTCAAACATGGCAGTACTTATCTTTTTGTGCCATTTTATTAATTTCTTTAGATATCCAATTTGCATTTCTGACTATAGCTTTACTTTTCACACCGATCCTTAAATTTTCTATGGGAAGATTGTTTCTGTAATTTGCAGCACTTTGCCACCCTTTTATCAGATAATAAAAGTTGGAGAAACCTCTAAATATGTGGTATTGGAAGTGTCAGCTGCCTTCAATTTGGGGTATTTTCCATGTTTTTCCGTTGACATCAGTGAGATGCGGTCACCTGGCAGACTTCTCTACTAAAATTAGATAATTTTTTCAGTTATCCCTGAAGATTTTTTTTGCACCCCTGTGCTTGTTTTGAGAGCGAATGGCAATATGAGATGTCATTCTTAAGAAATGAGTGCAAGTCCTCTGCATTCTAATGTGGTGAATGCTACATGTTTTTCCATTTTACTCTGTAAGACTTAAAAACTGGCAGTTTTTCCACTTATGTCCCTGCACATGTAATGGAATTATATGTAATTTATGACTCTTTACTCTTTGTTTCTGATGTTGCAATGACTCCTTCTCAGTTTTTTTTTTTTTGTGAACAAGCCAGCAGTACCTCCTGTGATGCTGAAAGAAATGGCTGTGAGTGCCTGTTATATCTGTGCTGATTTTTGTCTGTCATTCTGGTCTCTTGTACTTCGCTTCTGTTACCCTCTTTCTTCCTTGATTTGATACCCTAGCCAGTTTCTTGACTTCATCTTGGTAGACTGCCCATGTTCTTTTATTTGGGTAGGTCAGGAGTGCAGCATTTGTGACTGCAGTGCAATGCCAGCTGCAAACAGAAATGGTTATTCCAGAAATCTGTGTTAATCTTTGTGTTCTTGGAGTCAGGCAGTCTACTTCCAGCTCCACCCATCTAGTTTTTTTTCCTATCTACCGGGTGGAGTCTGTGTTAACAACGTCAGGGATTTGTAGCAAGACTTCATTTTGAGTTTTAACCTGACCCTTCCCTGTGAGTCATCAAAGATTTAAGAGCCTTTTTTGGATTTCCTCAGGCACTTACTGCCTGAGATGTGTATTTTGTTCATGGAATCTCTTGGACTCGTATACATCAATGTCCTCTATTCCTGCCATCTCTGAGGAATTGCCTACACTTCTGGAGCCTGCTTACATAGTTCAGCAGAGCCCAGTTGCCTGTGATCTTGGTATTGGATAGGGTGTATCACGGAAATATGAAATCCCATAATGGCCACCAACTTCTTCCAGCCCTAGCTTTGCTATTCTTGCATCTTTGGCTCTGGAGGCATAATTAAGGTGGCTCTGTTATAAAGGCTGCTGCCTTTACATAATGTCAAGATGTTTCAAGTCATTTTGTATTTTTTTTTTCTCAGTGTTTTCCCCTTTTTTTTTTCCCTTTGGATGCTAGATGTATTGTTTCACAGCATGGACCAAATCCAGTCAGGAAAACTCTAAATGCACCTGGTAGCGTGTTGATTGCACTAGAGATTCTCTTGCTCTATGAGAGCAACTGCTTCAGGGATTGTGAACTCCCTGCAGCAGCAGAGGTGAACTGTGTCGAAGCTCAGGCAAACTGTATAAAGAGCTTTGCTCTCAGGTATTGCCACTTGGATCCCCATTCACACTTCAAATCTACTTTAGAAGCCCCTTTAAGAGTCTACTTTTGGACAAGTGCTGTTAATCTGATGGAGATGCCAGGATCTTCCTTCATTTTAATTGGTAATTGTGAGAGTTTCTGCTTGCAGTTGCTTTCAGTGTGAATAATACCAGGGAGCAGGCATAGACTGTCCTGCTTAGTGTCAGTATTTGTTAATGTATGAGATGGTTGTGATACTGATTGCACTGTGGACAATGTATGTAAGCCTGAATGGACTGTTTTGCAAGGCACTTGACTATAAAATGATTAAACTTTTATTTTATCAGTGCTTTGGAATTTTTCAGAAAAATACACTTTGTCTAATAAATACTATTGGAATGATGTGAGATTAAAAACCTCTTATCAGTTCTTGGCTTGACATTTCCTTTATTTTATGTTTTTCTCCCCCAGAATTAATTCTTGTCCTAATAACTGCTCAGAACATGGGAAGTGTACAACCAGTTTGTCCATTCCAAGCCGGGTATACTGTGAATGTGACAAGTATTGGAAAGGAGAAGCCTGTGATATTCCATACTGTAAAGCCAACTGTGGCAGTCCAGACCATGGGTACTGTGATTTGACAGGCGAGAAGCTGTGTGTGTGCAATGATAGCTGGCAAGGTAAGGCCTTGTTGTTTGGGATCAAGTCCATCTTTAATGCGAATTAACATCCTCAAAGAGTAAGCATGAACCAAAAAAATAAATTTTCATGTGGGCTTAGAACTGTACTTTAAATGAAATAAAAATCTAACAACTTTATGTGGCACTTTTTATTTGAAGACAAAGCAGAACTATCAGATCTAACTTCTCTAGTGGTGGGCATTCTTTTTGGATCACTAATCTGAAACAATAACGGCAGTAAAATTTAACACTCATGAAGGCGAAATTCCTACAAAGTTTAATTTCATGATTGCTTACTTTTTCAATTTCTAAGTACATTTGATTTTCCTCCCCACCTTTTTAAATTTCAAATCATGGTGTTTTATTAGTGTCCTGTAAATATTCACTGTAGAGTGTGTCAGTGTGTGGTGATGAGCTGTCTTTATGACAGCACAAAGTTGTGCATGTGGATGAGTACTGTGGGGTGGGTAGTAGATGCACTGTAAGAAAGTATGTTGTACTTCTGCTTGCAGGAGTTTTTCTGTAACCCTACCATAACTGTTTCTTAAAGTTCATTTCTTTAAGCTTTTAAATGTTTAATTCACTTACTATAATTATGTTACATGTTTGTATTATTTACTGTTCCTACTAAAAGTCTCAGTGGGCTTAGCTTGCTATGCACTGAAATTGCCCTTATTCTCTTAAATATTAAATACTTCCAAATTACTTTGCTGATACGATGCTGTTTTCCCATTCCTTACTGCCTCTACTTTGTTTTATTGCTGTCTCTTTTTGTACGTCCAAGGAAATGGCTGTTTTACTCCTATTAGCTGTCACACCTATGAGAGCCAAGACAGCATGAGATTTAATGCACTTCTCTTGTTAATAATTAATGAAGTTGTTCATTAAAAGACAGTCAGTGCACCCACGGAAATCCGCTGCAGGAAATGGGCTATAGCAATGTAGCCATTGAGTGGAAACAGTCCAGTCACAGATGTGCTGCTGAGTCCTCAAGAGCCTCTCGTGACTGTAATGCATAAAAAAAATGCTGAAAGATAAATCTCTATAAGGATTTGTGAATAGAAATTGCAGCAGGACCAGCACCCTTTTGTTTGTGCATTGATTCCATGCAGTATTCTGACCTTCATGGTTAGTACCTTCTTTTCATCCAACACTTCTGTAATAGCTTTCTGTTCTTTTCCTACAGTAAATAGGAGCTGGGCTGATAATTTGCTTGATTCTTCATTGTGTTTTCACAAAATCTATGTTGTTTTCAGTTAATTCAGTTTTATTGTGTTCCAGGTAAAATAAATAGGTTTTCCTTTTTTTATAAATATATATAAATCAAAACGTCAAACTTTCCTGAAGGCTTCTGGAAGACTACTTGCTTGTGTTTACTATTACTATATATGCATATATTTTTACATCTATATTTCTTTCTTTAGAAATTCTAAACTGTCAGCATCTTCTACATAGGCTGTATGCAATACTGGAACCATAAATATTTCTCCTTATCTTACTGCTGATGCAATCTGCCAAGTCTTTCGTTTTGTTTCAATTGTTTAAAATAGTTTCCACTTTTGATGAAAATGTTATTCCTTCTTGTTTCACATGATGGTGATTAGAGTATGTTTAGTCCTTGCACAGGAAGAAAAAATGTGTTGGACTGCATTAAATGCGATGTACAATAAATACAATTCTCATTTGAAACATGAGAAGAGCATTTTGCACTGCACTCATAGATAGGGTTTCTTTTTTACAATAGTGACATCTTGTGGATTTTGGGAAAGTAGCACCAGTGAAGAAACTTCCATTAAAGCAAGTGCACTGAGAAAAGAGAACAGGGCCTTTGGGACAGAACTGTTTTTAGTAGAAGTTAAGGTCTTTATTATAAGTTAAGGTCTTTATTATATACCACATGCTCTGTGAAAGATGGGTGCTATAGCTGTACATATTCAGTTAGGCACTAGTCACACAAAGGCAGGATGATGCCATGACAATAAAAGCAAATAATTAATAATAGCATTTTTTTTTAACAAAATGTATGCTTGTTTTTTGTCATGTTGATGGTTGGCTTCATACACACATAGATGAAGAAAATTTTAATATTTCCTTGAAATCTGGTTAATTTAAATTGTTCAAGGAACATAAAGGAGGCTGGACTTTGTCAGGAATAGTGCTCTCTTTGATGAGTACTGTAATATTGTGCAGCTCCATTACTGGGTCATCTGTTTTGGTGTTGTGAAGCAGAACCCACTGATGCCTGTTGGTAACTCAGGAGAGAGAACTACCAGTGTGTTCTCTTTTTCTTTTCTAGGCACAGATAAGAAAGAAATGGGGATAAGGTGTAGTGAGATGGTACCATGTGCTGCATCAGAGTACACAGCCAGCAAATTATCTTTGATACTGGGAGCACTGTCTTGTATTGTCTCAGACTGTAAATGAGCAGAGGAGATTTCAAAAGAGTTAATTGCTACAAGGTTTTTGAAAATTCAGGATGATTGGAGGGAATGCAAACCATCCCAAGTTTCTGCCAGCGTCATGCTAGAATGCAGCACTGTGCTGCAATTTGTAATAGCTACTCTGAAGGTGCGGGTGTCTTATAATTTTTTTTTCTCCAATACTGCTCTTTAACTTTTTAAAGAAGCTGGACTTAATGGCACTGGCAGCTTAAAGCTTGATTCCTGGTGTGTAAAATTCTAGACCGTAGTTTGAGGAAAGCAATTATTAAATGTATAGCATGACTGAATAGTGAAACAGATGAAATGAGCATTTATCGATATAGTTCATACTGAAATAATTTGTAACTGACAGGAAAATGCATTACATTTACCTGAACCTCAGCATTTGGTGGTAGGAAGCCACTGAAACTGGAGAAGTCAGGAAATGCATGAGGGAACAGTAACAGCAGCAGAGCTTGTTAATTGTGAACTGTCAGTGGGAGTGCTAAGAAAGCAACTTGGGATGGAGAGATATAAGTAGTACTTAAAGGCTGATCTTGGGACAGATCTTGTTACATAATTTTTATCAGTCATAAGACTTAATGAAATCTGGTAATATGAAGGTGGAGGTTGCTCTCAATATGAAGGAGGGCCAGAATGTCCTACAAAAAAAGAAGAGGAGTGTGAGAGATGAAATCACTTCAGTACAGGTTGTAAATTCATACTTCTGGGATTGGGAATATTAGGAATTTTTAGCAGCTGGGATTGGAGTAGGTGGCATAGGAGAAAACTTGCTTGTCTATCAACTAGAATACAAACTGACATTCTTTAGATTGTATTGAATATACAATCTAGGTTGTAAAGCATCACGTGCACTAATAGCATGATCAGCTGCAATCTACAGTTAAATGTAGGAATATATTGGTACTATACTTCATTTTTATTTCTACATTTTATGGGTAGAAATTGGACAGATGAGAACCATTAAAATAATTCGGGCTATGGAATATAGTTTGTTTAATCTGTTAAAAAGGAGGCTAAGGGGGAATAGGATTACAGTTGGTAAACATCTGAGGGCTGTATATAATTATAAAGACAAAACCAGTTCTTTAAGTCAAGTGATATCAACGCTAGCAGAAGAAAAATTAGTGATGGGACATGCATTTTTTTTTCCTTCCTTCATCTGTACTCAGGCCTGTGGTCCCTGTGGATACAGTTCTTCAGCTCTTCTGATCCACAGGGCAAAGCCCAGCTATTTGCTAAACGATGGCACCTCCCATGCTCCACTGATGCTAGTTTACTGTGGGAAAACGTCACTGCGGGTAATGATGAGTGCAGCTCCTTTGGCAGCCTGACTGCCATTTGTCTTACTTCACTCACCCAGAGCTGCACCTCCACCTTTTGCACCATTCATTCTTTGATAGTGGGCTGGTGTTTTTTGGGGTGTGTCACCAAGAACCCAGATTGTTTCCTTTTATTTTGTATTCTGCAGCATTTACACTCCTGTGATTTGTCTTAAAGGACAGGTAACAGGTGACATTGAGAATGTGATTACCTCCACAGTCCAAAGCCATTCTGCAGCTGATGGAGATGTGCTTCCAGTAATGCTTTGCTTTGTGGCATTAGTTTCTAACTCTTCTGTACCAGCCTGTTTGATCTTGATTTTGGGTTCTGAAGTCAGATGGTTAAGGGGTGCTGTCAAGTAGTGCAGCCCTTTTGGTTTGCCTGCTCACTCTTAACCTGCAGGTTCTCCAAGGCCCCATCATCCTTAGATGATCCACTTTTCCTGGATGAAAAAGAGGTGAGACTGAATGATAGTAACCAGGCGACATTTTAAGAACCATATCATCTTGTGTGTGTCAGGACTTCTGCTTCTTTTGTGGGGGGGCTGAGTCCTGTCAGCTTCCTATCATGCTGCTTTAGCTGGGGACCCTTTCAGATTATGCCCTCACCGCAGTGAGCCATTCTTGAAAAACACTTTATCTTTTTATGTTTCAGGGCTTTTTAATTAACGTATGTATGCAGTAACAACCTCGTTACTTTCCTGTTAGAAAGATGATTCGCTACTTGCTAAAACTTCCAATGTTAAGGGTTTTTGAAAGTATATTCAGATACATTCACTCTTCTAAACATTATAGAATTGGAAGGGACCCACAAGGATCAAGTCCAATATTTTTCATAATCTCAAATTCATTATCATATGAAAATATTACTGGATGCTTGAGAATAGCAATATTTGGTTTGTATTGTGGTGGGTGGTTGAAGAATTACCTCACGATAATAATTCTCAATTCAAATGCTCAGATATCAAATAAATACAGAATAAATGACAGCAAATACTTTATTTGAATGCTTTGATTAAATTGTATGAAGAGCAGGACCAGAACATTTGTATTCAACAGATCAATACTTCTGTTTTTTTCTCCTGTGAACCTGAAGGAGAAGATTAAGTTTGGAGACAATAGATGATGTTTTCTCATTAGGTGGAAATTGATCTCACGACTCGAACTACTGGAACAGATTGTTAGTTTGGCAGTTCATGAAACTCCTCAATAAATAGAAATCAAATTCCTTGTGTTGTGTGGGTAAACCACTTTTTTAAACCTATAGAATTTTCCCCTACCTTTGAGGATTACATAATTGACTTCCAATTCAGTTTTATAAAGTTGTTTCCTCTTTGTAAACCTTTTTTTTTTCTCCTATGGGTTGAGTGGATAAGAAAAAAATCCAATTTTAAATAAATGGAGAAAAATCGTATTTGCATAGAAAATAATAAAACATTTTTATCTGTGTTCTGCAGCTGTGGTGCTGCCTGTTCCACAAAAGACATGTGCTTAGTGCACGTGATGGTTCTGAAGTGAAAATGTAGTTATGCTGAAATAATGGTGGTGTTTCATGGTATATATATTTATGCATAAAGATCTGTAAATTATATTTCAAAGTTTTACATTTACCTTACCTTTATAAAGCACTTGCCACACAAAAGCATTTGTTCTTTTAATGATGTTTCAGTAGAAGTCAGTATTACTCTATTGCATTTTTTTTCCCATTCAGCTGTATATTAAACTTCTTAGACAGTTTCATACATACTGAAATAACCCCATGAATGTTTGACACTGTGACTTAGGAGGCAGTCCTGAATGGTCAGTTGTACTCCTGTTGGTACAACCACATGTGTGTGTGCAAAGTGAAGCAGATAAAGGAATGCTTCCAAATCAAAAGCTTGTCTGGCCAAAGAGCAAAGCTTGTTTTAACCTGGATGTGTTCCCTTCCCTGGTTCATTGTGCAGCCACATGAAAACTAGTGCCAGTGCTGAAATGGAGAGTAAGGAGTGGGAGAGGGCAGAGGTGGCTGTTCTGTTGGGAATGCCAACTTTTGCCATTTTAGTAATCATGTACAGGTTATGATTATGTTCTTTGAAGACAACAGCATTGGACTTGGTGCTTTCAGGCTCCTGAGTCCTCAGAATGTGCCCTTCTTCCATGCAAGAATAGGATCTGAGTTTGTGATGTTTCTCATCCATCTCACATTCCAGGCATTCATTGCAGAATTAACAATAATGAAGTACTGAGATTGCAAGGAAGTTAACTATGACATTCTTTCAGTCACTGATCTGGTTAACAACATTAAGAAATCTGCATCGTTACCTTCGGTTAAAAAGTTTTTATTTGCCCTCGTTTGAGTACAGTCTAAACACAGCGTTGACAGGAATATTATTTTGGATTTCTCTTGTGAAATCCAGCTGTGCTCTGTCTCCAGGGGAGAAAATCTCCGCTCAGTTCGGATGTGTGCAGTTTGTGTGCTGGATTCGTGATTGCCCACCAGGGGGCGCCATTGACCACTACATCTCTGCACAAGAATGTTAACTTCTAATTTAAACTAGAAATACGTTTCCGTTTTACGACTGACACCATAGATTTCATAATTGTAATCTGTTCCCTGATCAAGGAATAATTAATCAATTGTTTATATTTAAACACTTTTAGATTCAAATGAAGTGTTTCCTGTAGTGATTTACCAAATCAGAATCTTGTTGAAGTTACAATTCTACTACCTATATTAATACTTAAGCAATAATATACTGAATTATTCCTACTTTCATTAGACCTCATTCAAATACCATTAATCTTTTCAGGGCAGAAGAAATAATGAACAATGGGAATTGAAGTCTCCATCATTTAAGCAATGAAAGATAACTTGGATATAAGTCAGTACCATTTTTCTATAGGAAATGGCAAATGATTGGGCAGAGAAGATCTACCTGGTTGTCATGTACAAGAATTAGTTATATCAAGTTTTCCCAAAATGATAATACACATTGGAAAAAAACTGATCTTTTTTTTATGAATGATTATATTTTAATATAAAAACATGATATCATGTGCGTTGTTTAGCAAACCTCTCTGACTCTCTTTTGAATGTTTGTCAAGTCTCTTCTTGTTTCAGTGTTAGCCTTTGCACCTGGAGTGTGCTTTGTCAGAGTTTCTTGGCAAGAAGGACTTGACACTTTCTGCATGAAGAAATACCTCCTGTTAGTTTTGAATGTGGCAGTTTAAATTCTTCACATATACTGCTTTGGGTCATTTATTTACTACACCTTTAGCATTCACTTTCAAGGAGAGGTTTTTTGCTTGTTTGTTTTAGATGGAAAAACCCAGTCAACTCAGTTGTTTCAATTACAGAAGCCATTTGACTCCTTTGAATGTCCTTGTTGTTCTCCTGTAAATAGCCTCTGGCACTAAAGTATCTTATTTTTGAGAAGAACTCACAGATTTCTAATTGTGGACGAATGACTGATTTAGACAGTGAGGTAATAGTGCTCTCTACTTCTACTGTGTGATTTACCTTTTTAGGCCACTGAGTATTACAGTATTTTAATGAGTTATCACAACTTGAGACTTCGTTACTGGATATTGATATATATATATATATATTTGTTGCTCAGTCTTGTTCCACTCTGTGACTCATCAGAGTCAGACCTTATTCTTTCTGGTCTCCACAGAACAACATCATCATCAGCAAGCATTCTTCACTACTTCATTTTTAAGATTGTTAATGTGTACGTTGGAGAACAGAGGTGCAGGCAGAAATCCTTTTGGGATTCCACTGGTGGCCTCCCTTCCTTTAGAAAGTGTTCATTTACTCATGCCTTCTATTTCCATTCTATAGTCAATCATTTAGCCATAGAAAGACTTTTGTTCTTTTTTGGTAGGCAAATTTCATCAACTCCTTGAGGAATTTTGTTAAATGCCACATAAAATTCCATGCCAGTCTTATCAACTGCATCACCCTATCTTGGTACCTTCAAGGAACTTGTAATAGGTTAGGAAGACAGGCCTTCTATTTACAAAAACAATACTGATTTCTAAGTTTAGATTGCAATTACCTGTCTATTGACTAATTCTGTTGTTCTTATGCTGATTTGTCTGGTAGGAACATGAATATAGTAGTTTTCCAGATTATCCCTGGAAACTTTACAAAAAAAATTGCTGTCACATGTCATCAAAGCCAATAAAAACATAACTCAGAATGGAAACTAAACCCACTTAGTTATATTTTAACATTTATTATAAGGAATGCTATAGTATGATATCTATTATGCTGTATTTTGTGTTTGTTTTTCTTCATTTGATCATGTGTTCCTTAAAAAAGGTTATGCCAGTCTGAGTTCAACAGCATTGAGTTTTTGTAATGTCCAGTAGCTTGAGTGAATGATTTAATCTAACTAGGTAAACTGAGATGGACGTAACATTGCTTTACAGTATCAGCATCAAATTACTGACATCATTTAGCTGTCATGCAATATGTCTGCTATTACTGATGGTAAAAATTTCACTTCTATGATTGATAATACTTAAAGTGGTGCCCTAAAAATTCAGTGTTTTCCTATCTAGAAATAAAGCCAGTCAATAATACTGAACAGTCACAGACAGAAGGCACATAGTTCACATGCTGCTGTTTCTTCTCTTGTATTTATTTTATTGAAATAATGAAACTTAAAAATGACACCTTTTGATTATTTTTCTTTATTTATCAAAATGTTTTCTAAAATACGTTGTAAAATAATTTGTATATGTCTATAGGCTTTGGTAGCTTTGTAAAATGATCAGTAAGTTTCTATAAAATTCTAATTCTCAAATCCTTGATTTTATGAAGCGCTTTCCTCTTGAAAGACAACACAAAATGGCATTGAAGAAAGCCAAATTTGTATTCTTGAGATTGCATATACTATATCCTATACTGTAATGTCATTTACTTCAATGTTATTTGCTTTGATATCAGCTTATTCTGGTTAGTTCAAATGCATTATAGTTTTTCTCCAGAGGTAGTAAAGAGTTTATTCTGTGCTACTCATTTTAGACCTCTATTGCTTCTAAAAATATGGTTCATTTTGCCTTTCTTTCAATCTGTGACTCATACAGTGTGTTTTCTGAGAAGAATGCAGAAATATATCATTATTTCAGCTAATCTAACACTTTCAATTTGACTAATGTCCTTTGTTGTCATTTTTTTTTGTTGAGCATCTGTTAAACATAAAAGTGTATACTGTATTTTATCAGAGCGAGCAATCCTGACATCTGTAATTAAGCCTTCCCTGTTTCTGCTTTATTGGCTCTAACATCTCAGTCTAACAGATTGTACAAATTGCACGTTTGTTTACAAAACAGGTCCAGATTGTTCTTTGAATGTCCCTTCCACGGAGTCTTACTGGATCTTACCAAACGTAAAGCCATTCAGCCCTTCTGTGGGCCGGGCTTCCCATAAGGCAGTTCTACATGGAAAATTTATGTGGGTGATTGGCGGATATACTTTTAACTACAGTTCATTCCAAATGGTGTTGAAGTAAGTGATCTCTCCTTTCTGATATCCCTTCTGATGAGGCTTGGGGAAAATAAAGGTGAACACAAATGAATGTCTATCCTGCAACTCAATCAAAAGATTTATACTTTTTTAGGTTCTTTATTAACTATCTTATTTTTATGCTTCTAATTTTCTTATAATTCAAAAGAATTAGAGTATGTGTAAGAAAGATCTATGCCATATTAATACATGAACTCAT